>JANAVB010042418.1:892461-942461 GCA_029216955.1 Iris pallida
TGATGCTACACTACTTGGATAATATTCACATGTCTACTTCTACTCCCCCGTACCCCCAATCAATACACAAGGATCCAACCAGGTTATGTTATGATTCCATGCAAAGGCCCCCGAAGGGTGATACATGGATGTCCCATAAATGGAGATTCTAGGAGATTCTAGGATACCCAATAAATGGGATAAGGATTCAAGGAAGACTCTGTGATCATAAGAGTATATGTCACAAGTGATCAATGAACCAATGAAGCATAGTGATACGCCATGTAAGTGAAACACACAGAATATGGAGTACCCGATGCTCTCTGAAGGGATAACATCTCAAGAAGGGATCCATATAGTGCCAATCCGTGTGACCAACGTGACAGTAACAAGTAAAATAATTTAAAGCAGAAAAATAATTCTAAGCAGGATATGAAATGATCAGAGAATGTACTCGCCTGGTATCTGAGTGTCCGGATGAAATGTACTGTCCGATGAGAGGTGTCTGGCTCCTAATCAGAGCAGCACAAGTCATAACAAGTCTAAAATGATAACAATATGCAATTCAATGCATTATAGATGAATCTAGGTCAATCTAGGCCAAAGTCAACTCTTGGTCAACCCTGGTCAACCAAGAAGTCAAACCTAGGTCAACTATGGTCAAACTAGGTCAAACAAGTCTAAATTAGGTCAAAGTACTAGTCATTCTAGGTCTAACTAGTCCACACTATTCTAAACAAGCCTACACTAGTCTATGCTAGTATACCAAGTCCATACACCCTATACAACATAAGTCAAACCAACATCATACTACCTATATTGCATCTAGGCCTACACATGGATTCACATATACATGCATATATATATATATATATATATATATATATATATATATATATATATATATATATATATATATATATATATATAAATATATATATACACATATAGACTACCTATATGTATACCACACACACACACACACACACATATATATATATATATATATATATATATATATATATATATATATATATATATATATATATATATATATATATATATATATGTGTGTGTGTGTGTGTGTGTGGTATACATATATATATATTTTTTTTACATATATATATATATATATATATATATATATATATATATATATATATATATATATATATATATATAATACATATATACTAGTACACACACACATGTTATGACATATATGATACTTACATATATACATAATATAATATATACATCCATATACAGTATCTATACTAGATACATATATGTATTTCACATACTTGTCATATATATAGATACACATATTACATATATACATCACATTATATGATATGTACATAGGAAGATAGAGTGTTGGAGAGTGAGTGTGTGTATGTGTGTGTCAAGAGAATGCACAGGTATTTGGTTGTGTGTGTCATAGGCCTTTGTGTGTGTTAGATATGTGTGAGTGTTAGGACTAAAGTGTGTCATAAAACAGTGTGTGAGAGCATGCGTAAACCTGTGTGTGTGTGGGAGTAAACCCTAGGTGATAGTGTCATATATGTGTAGTGGGAATGAGTAGCAGTCTATTTCTGGACAGTTAAGGAGAAGGAAGGAAATCATTTCCTTAACAGTTCAGGTTTTCTCATAAATAGGAAAAAGGAAATCAATTCATCACATACCACAACTGTTCAGTCCATGACAGTTCAGTCCACAACAATCAAACCCCCATTTTGTATTCAAAACCCAACCAAAATTACCCAAATTTGACCCATAGATAGATAACATGTAGGGGAACCATATTATAGACTAAGACCAATATTTCACATCAGTTAAACAGGTCAAAAAGACTGCTCAAGTTCGAATTAAAAAAATAGAAAATACAGGGAAATAGCAAGTTTCAGAAATTAGGGGAAATAGGAACAATGTAATTCGAAATTAATTAATTTGCAAAGTTAATGGTTGGTAAATATAATATAGAGTGTACACGTGTCAGAGAGAGTGATTCGTGGCCACAAAAGTGGATACTGTAGAAACAAAATCATAAAGCACAATACTCTAGAGGGGGGTGAATAGAGTTGGCAGCGGAATAATGCTAATTAAAAAATGTTAGTAGCAAGATCACAGAATAATAATCATAACTAAGTAAAGTAAAGGCAGAGATAAGAAAGCAAACGCAAAGACAGCGATGTATACTGGTTTCCCTCTGTTGAGGACTAATCCAGTCGGTAGAACTCTTGGTACCAGTTGAATCCACTATTGGCAAAACCGCAAGTTTTCTTACGAAGTCCTTGCAACTTCTACAACGCGAGCTTTGATACGAAAAACTCGTCCAACTTCAATTATGAAGAGGTATTCTTCAATCAAGCCTTCTGATTACAATCTCTCAGAAACTTCTAGACCGTACCGTACTGGCAAATCGACTAGAGAATTGTAATTGGCTTGGGATCTGAAATTTAAAGCTCAAAAAAACTCTTTGGAAGACTGAAAGCTTTAGATAGAGAGAAGATTGAAAGTGAATGAGTGAATTAAAATAATCGAAATCCTTCTCTATTTATAGGAGTTACAAAGACAGAATTCTGGCAGAATTCGAGCAGAATTCGGACAGAACTCTTTGAGAAAATCTCGGTCAAATCCGCAACTGCAGGAGGACCAAGTTCCAGAGAATTCAAAAATCAAAACGGCCACTAACCGAACTCTGGCCGAACTCTGGCCGAACTCTGGCCGAGTTCTGTCAGGGTTAGGTCAGGTTTTAAAAACTTAGTTTTTGATGATTTTTGAAAACCTTTTTGAAAACCTTTTTAAAGCTTTTGTTTAAAAGAATGTTTTTCAAACAAAGGATATTTAAAAGTATTTTGAAAACATTTTAGAATAGCCTATTTGCCAGTACGACTTGGTGTACAACGTATTCCTAGACTCAATAAAATAAAAAATATATTGTTCAAAGGAAATACAGACTCGAACAGGCAAACATAGCTTCGGTCTTGAACTGTGTAGATAACTGTTCTTGTTTATGTCCAAGAGTCCGATACATCCTGACTAGCTTCACATATCGAGAAAGAGTTTGATCAATTATTAAAATCAGGTTGACCATATGACCAATGGGCCAACAATCTCCCCCATTTTGATAATTGACAAACTATGAATGATATAACATTTAAGCTTGGAATAAAATAAAAAATTGTTCAAGTCCTGCATTTTTCTCAAAAGAATGTTAGATCTTTATTTTTCTCCCCCGTTGTCACTTAGCAAAATAATTTCAAAAGAGTAAAAACTCCCCCGCAATCAATGTATAAATAACAAACAGTGAAGAAATACAAGAAAATAATCATGATAAATGATAGAAATAATAAAGCATTTGAATAACATCACAGGCATGTATTTGTACTCAGACAGTTTATAATAAACAAAGAATTATATCATAGGCAGTTTATAGTTGAGAAGCAAATAAAGAAATGCTAAGTAAATAAACTGATGTGAATCATAAACTACGAATCTCATAAAGATGAAAAGATGTTCAGATGACATCAAATAAAACAAATCCAGTACAAGTCCTCAAAAAAATACTGATAATAAAGTCTAAGATAGAAAAACTTGGAATGTCGGATCATTTCCAAGTGTACAGTAGATAATGTCTAAGTCTCAAAAATTATCATATCACAACTCCTCATCATCATCTTCATCGTCATCATCATCATCAGCATGACCAGCATGTCCTAAAGGACCAGCTGCAGAGGTACCCGTGCCAGAAAGGTGAGGAGGAGCTGTTTGCCATGAAATATAAAAGAGCAGAACAATTATCGGAGGACTGGACTTTTACTTCACGTTACAAACTCGCTTGTACAAAGAAAGCCTAGGGACGAAAACCTAGGTACAGCAGTCTAAGTACAATTGTTTATTTTAGATTCTAGGGGGTGACGATAGAGGCTTGGGAAAGCGACGGCCGCTCTGCCTTACTCCTTGGACGATCGGTATGCAGCCTTGGCTCCAGAAGATTGCTTGGCGTTGAAGAAATGCTCTCTTTGCTCTCTCTCGGCTCTTTCTCTCCAAGTATTCTGGTGCTCTCTGATCTCGAAAAGGGGTCCTCTTGCAAGGGAATGACACCTTGCTATTTATAAGAAGGGGATACAATTATTAGGGTTTGTAATGATTATTCCTTGAAGTGGCGGCGGCCTGTTGATTGATAAATCTGGGCCATTAATCTTGAGTGTGATGAATCTGGGCCATTAATGTGGATTGCGCCAAATCCTATCAGTAATTAATACTGATTGGAATAAATCTCCCTTATGATGATCTGCTGATGTCTGCGAATCTGAATGAATAAATTTAATTCATTCTCCCGCCACGTGTCCCTAGATTATTGGGATTTGACCCAATCTTTGATTGCAGTAGATCTGAATTATTGAGATATGATCGGCTTTTGACACGTGTCCAGCCACATGTCCCAACTGTTGTGCTCATGATCCGTATGAAAGTTATCACACTCGAACCGCATGAGAGTCGTTGTGCCCGAACCGCATGAGAGTCTCCATACCCGAACCGCATGAGAGTCGTCATGACCGAGCCGCATGAGAGTCTTTATACTCGAGCCGCATGAGAGTCGTCATTACCGAGCCGCATGAAGAGTCGTCACGACCGAGCCGTATGAGCGTCTCCATACCCGAACCGTATGGGATTCGTCATGACCGAGCCGCATGAGAGTCTTCATACTCGAGCCGCATGAGCGTCGTCATGACAGAGCCGCATGAAGAGTCGTCACGACCGAGCCGTATGAGCATCTCCATACCCGAACCGCATGGGAGTCGTCATGACCGAGCCGCATGAGAGTCTTCATACTCGAGCCGCATGAGCGTCGTCATGACCGAGCCGCATGAAGAGTCGTCACGACCGAGCCGCATGAGCGTCTCCATACTCGAGCCGCATGAGAGTCTTCATACTCGAGCCGTATGAAGAGCCGTCATGACCGGAGTCGTAACCGCATAGAGTTTATCCGAGCCGCATGGGCTTTCATGTTGATTTTGGGCTGCCTAAGGCCCCCCTGCTGCTTTTGGGCCGCATGAAGCTTTCTGGATATTGAGCCGCATGAGGCTCCATGTTGAATTCGAGCGGCATAGAGAATCCCCTTCTTTTCTTGCGCTTGTGAAGGATCACATCTGGCAAGTCAAGGACATCTCGGTCAACCTTTGTACTCGTTTTGTGGGCCCGGGTATCTCGAGCACACGAGTGCGTAGGTATCATATTTACAAATTTCCATCAGAGGCCCGCTTTAACAGTTAGCGGGGCGCTCTGATGGTCAGAGGTTAGGACAGCTGACTGAGCTCGATGAGCCCGCGCTGCCCTAGACTTATTCGACTTAGCACCCGAAGGTGCGTAGTAGGAAGAGTCCAAGTTGGAAGGAGGGAAGAGAAGTTGGTGCCCTTTTCAAAGGAGGAAAGGGGGCTCTATTTATAGAATGGAGTGAGCCCTTTCTTCTTCTCCTTTCCGATGTGGGACTAAAAGCAATATTTTCCATGCTTCTACAAGACCCCCTTCAAAGTTTCCAAATTGCAAATTTGGAACACTTTGAATAAGAAGCATGAAAAGTAGAGTTGTTTGGGTGTGGAGATCCTATCAGATGTAGCATGGACATGATGGGTTTGGGTGCTTCCGCTGGGAATTTTGTGTGGACTTATCATCCTTGGCGTACCTTGGTTTTAGGTACGGATAATAAGTTGAGAGAGGGAACCATCATATTTACTCAGAGGTGGTATGGACGTGGTAAATATAAGGTTGATGGTAGAGCTTTCCTACTCAGAGGTGATATGGACATGGTAGGAGTGAACTCGAATGAGAATACATAGAACCACTCAGAGGTGCTATCAACGTGAAAGTTCTATGCATTGGGTGAAAGAACACTATGGAACAGCTTGGCTCCAAAAGCATGTGATGATGAAAAAAGATGCGGATGTACTAGTGGACCTAGTACGGCATTTGTGGTCAACAGAGGATATTTGTGGACCTATTATCCTTGGCATACCTTGGTTTTAGGTACGGATAATAAGTTTGATAGGGATACCTAGAACAACTTCGCGGTAAGGCGGATATGGAGGTTCTTGGTATCGGCCAAAAGAATGCCATGGAGCAGCTGGGCTCCCGGGGCATGATGAGAAATTTGCGGTTAACAGAGGATATTTGTGGTCAACTGAGGACATTTGTGGTCAGCAGAGGACATTTGTGGGCCTATTATCCTTGGCGTACCCCGACTTAGGATACGGATAATAGGATGAAGGGGAACCAACATACTTACTCAGAGGTAATGAGGACATGGCAAGTATGAGGGTTTTACCGTGGAGTTCCTACTCAGAGGTAATGAGGACATGGCAGGAGTGGACTCAACGGAGGATATTTATGGTCAACAGAGGACATTTGTGGGCCTATTACCCTTGGCGTACCCTGGTTCAGGGTACGGATAATAAGACGAGAGAGAACCAACATATTTACTCAGAGGTAATGAGGACATGGCAAGTACGAAGGTTTAACGGGGGATATTTGTGGTCAACAGAGGACATTTGTGGGCCTATTACCCTTGGCGTACCCTGGTTCAGGGTACGAATAATAAGACAAGAGAGGACCGTCATACTCACTCAGAGGTAATGAGGACATGGTAAGTACGAAGGTTTTACCGTAGAGTCTTCCTGCTCAGAGGTAATGAGAACATGGCAGGAGTGGACTCAGCAGAGAATATTTGTGGACCTATTATCCTTGGCATACTCCGGTTGTGGGTACAGATAATAAGTCGAAAGGGAATCTTCATACTTACTCAGAGGTAATGAGGACATGGCAAGCATGAAGGTTTCTTTGACGGAGCCTTCCCACTCAGAGGTAATGAGGACATGGCAGGAGTGGACTCAATGAAGGAGGGTACATAGAACGACTCAGAGGTAATGAGGACATGGAAGTTCTATGTAGGGGTGATTTATTTTTGGCGAAAGTGGAACGACTCAGAGGTAATGAGGACATGGCTATTTTGGAAATTTGTGGATCTGTTACCCTTTTTGTGTACTGAGAGTGCGGGTAGTGGATCATGAGGGAGGATCTCTTCTAGGAAGAAAGTTCAGAGGTATGATCATACATGACTTACTATCTGAAAGAGTGACCGGGATGTGAGTTCAGAGGCACCAGCGGGTACATGACTCGATAATTTAGAATATTATGAAAGTGTGAGTTCAGCGGCACCAGCGGGTACATGACTCGATGGTCTGGAATATTATGAAAGTGTGAGTTCAGTGGCACCAGCGGGTACATGACTCGATGATCTAGAAAATATTTGTGGATGTGGGTTCAACGGCACCAGCGGGTACATGACTTGGTGATTTGGAATGTGTTAAAGATGCGAGTTCAGCGGCACCAGCGGGTACATAACTCGATGACCTGGAAAATGTTGAAGATGTGAGTTCAGCGGCACCAGCGGGTACATGACTCGATAATCTGGAATGTCGTTCAGACATAATATTTCTTCAGAAACTTGCCGTTGACGGGCAATATGAGCAAGTCTCCGTTTTGTTTTGCGAGGCGGTAGGCTCCGTTGGAGAATACAGCCTAAATGATGAATGGTCCTTCCCACTTTGGCTGGAACTTGTCGGCGGTCTTGTGAGTCATGACCATCGGCCTCCGGACTTCCAGAACGAGATCGCCCACTTGGAATGTTCTGATTTTGACCTTCTTGTTGAAGGCTCCAGAGATGCGTGCTTGGTATAGCTCGATCCTTTGCTGAGCCAAGAGGCGCTTTTCATCTAAGGCCTCTAACTCTTGCAGCCGGCGACGGTAGTTATCATCCGTTGTCAATTGGTAAGTAAGGGCGACGCGGAGTGAGGGTATTTGAGTCTCCAATGGGAGAACTGCCTCACTCCCGTACACCAGGGAGAATGGCGTATTCCCTGTGGCCGTTTGGACCGTGGTACGATATGCCCATAAGCATTCACCAAGCTTCTCGTTTCAGTCGCGTTTGTTGGACGATATGAACTTCTTGAGTAACTTGATGATGGTTTTGTTGAATGCTTCTGCCAACCCATTCGCTGCTGGATTGTATGGCATCGAAGCAATATTCTGGATGCGGTGCTTGTCGCAGAACCGATAGAAGGTGTGGCTTGCAAACTGCGGACCATTATCGTGGATGATCCTTCGAGACAGACCAAAGCGATAGATGACATGATGCTTGAGGAAGCTGATCACGTTCGAAGTTTTGACTTCTGCAAGCGGAACAGCTTTCGCCTATTTGGAGAAGTAATCTGTGATTGCGAGTATGAAGCGATGTCCTCGGGAGGAAGGTGGAGTGATTGGACCAATGATATCCATCCCCCATGCTTCAAACGGCCAGGATGCCACTGTTGGATGTAGAAATTCGGATGGCTGGTGGATGAAGTCCGCGTGGACTTGGCAGGCTTTACACTTTCTTGCATAATCTATCGCATCTGCTACCATCGTGGGCCAGTAATAGCCCATTCGGCGAAGACGGTCTTGCAACTTAGGGCCAGGCTGATGGGCCCCACAAATACCGTCATGAGCTTCTCGTACGGCTTCTTTGGCTTCTGTGTTTGACAGACACCGAAGCAATAATCTATCATATGATCGGCGATACAGCATTTTCGTCTCTGTATTGTAGAAGAATCTGAGAGAATGCCTTCTGATGGAAGTGGCTTCCTTTGGGTTCTCGGGCAGGATGTCGTAGACTACGAAGTCTATGAATGGTTGCCTCCAGTCCAGCGCTTCGTCGACCGTCTGAGCGGAATAACTCGCCACAAACCGAACGTTGTTCTTGGGACAGACCAGTTCATGGCCTATCACATCCACCGATTGATAAGCATAGTTTGGAACCGCTAGGGAAGCGACAAGGCCAGCTAGGGCATCGGCTTCAATATTTCGGAGTCTGGGAACGTGCTCGATGAAAAACCCTTCGAACGACGAGATGATGTCGATCGCTATTTGGTGATAGGGGATCATGTCTTCATGGCGAACCTCGTATGAGCCCCGGATCTGATTGACGATTAATTGAGAATCGCCGTATGCTTCAAGGTATTTTACCTCCAGCTCTCTTACAAGTTGGAGGCCAATGACCAAAGCGTTGTACTCGGCCACATTGTTAGAGCAGGGTTCTGTGAGAGAGTAAGCGCGATTGATCACCAATCCGGAAGGAGAAACCAGCACCACCCCGACTCCGATGACGATGTTGCTATTAGGTCCAGTTCTCGAAGCACCGTCGAAGAACATTCGCCATATATCATCGTGATAGGTTGTATTCGAGTCGACGACCTCATCTGAGATCTCTTCATATATTCTGGATGACTTCGATCCTGGGTGGGCTGCCAAGAAGTCTGCCAAGGCTTGACCTTTGACAACCTTCTGCGGGACGAAGATCATATGATAGGGGGATAGCAGTATTGCCCATGTAGCGAGGCGAGAGCTGAGTGCCCCTGGTTTAGTCATGAGGACTCTGAAAGGGTTGACTCATGAGATCACATGTATGGTTTGTCCCATGACATAGTGCCGCATCTTCTGAATAGCGAACACCAAGGCGAGGCATTCCTTCTCTACCGCGGTGTATCGGTGCTCTGGCCCAATCATCATTCGGCTGAGGTAGTATATGGCTTGTTCATGGCCTGCCTCGTTGTTTTGTGCCAACAAAGCACCAAGGGAGTGTTCCATTGCTCGTACGTAGAGCAGGAATGGTTTTCCGGCAATCGGGGCCACCAGGACTGGAGGGTTCGACCAATATTCTTTGAAGCTGTCGAAGGCACGCTGACATTCCTCGTCCCATACGAAAGAGATGCCTTTCTTCATAAGGTGGGTGAAGGGTCGGCATCGCCCGAAGAGGTTAGAAATGAATCTTCTGATGTAGGCTAGCCTCCCTTGAAGGCCTCTGAGTTCGCGGAGATTTCTCGGGGGACCCATCTCCATAATTGCCTTCGTCTTCTCAGGGTCTACATGAATATCCTGGGCGATGATAATGAACCCCAAGAACTTTCCACTGGATACCCCAAAGAAAGATTTTGTAGGGTTTATTTTCAAATTATGGGCTCGCATCAGGTCGAATACCGTCCTTAGGTCCTGTAGATGGTCTCTTTTACAGCAACTTTTGACAGCGATGTCATCGACATAGCATTCCACCGTCTTGCGCAGGTGTTCTCGGAAGATGATACTCATGGCTCGTTGATATATGGCGCCAGCATTCTTTAAATCGAAAGGCATGACTGTGTAACAGTATGTGCCAATCGGTGTTCGGAATGATGTATGCTTTTCGTCGTTAGGAGACATCTTGATTTGGTTGTACCCTGAGAAGCCATCCATGAATGACATACGTTCAAAACTGCAGGTATTGTCAATCATGATGTCCGTGATAGGGAGGGGGAACTCATCTTTGGGGCATGCCTCGTTCAGATTGCGGAAGTCGATGCAGATTCGAATCTTCCCATTCTTCTTGAGGACGGGCACTATATTGGCGACCCAATCGGGATGTTGCTCCTCACGAATGAAGCCGCTGGCTATCAGTTTGTTGACTTCGGCTTCGATCGTGTCCATGATGTCTGGACGGAAGCGTCGCTGTTGTTGCTTGACTGGCTTCGCATCCGGCCGAATATTGAGTTTGTGAAGAGCAATGTCGGGATTTAACCCTGGCATGTCTTCATAGCTCCAGGCGAACACATCAATATACTCTTTGACAAGTTCCAGCAGCGATTCTTGCTCTTCGTCTGTTAGGCTTTTACTGACGAAGATCGGTTTTGGAGAAGATTCGCTGCCGAGATCCACTTGTATGACCTCATCTTCAGTAGGAGGTTCTCTCTGTTCGAACCGATTTTCCCATTGTACGTCCAATTGTTGGGCCCACGGCTCTAGCTCGAGGATTTCGGGGATGTCTTCGTCTTCTTCGCAAGCGTCGACGAATGCCATGTTGACTGTCATGACTTGTCTGAACACATCTTTGATGCTGGTATCCGAGTCCGAAGTTGGTAACCCGGTTGAATGTGACTACCAGTCGCATTCTTTATCTGAACTCTCACGGGTCGTAGTAGGCGTTACATACCCCAACCCGCATCGAGTTTTGCTATAGTAGTCTCGTGGTTCGCCCGCCGGGACTGGCGGCTTCAAAGGAAATCGTCGCCCAGTTCCGTAGTTCAAACCTGGTGTCGTCTCCAGATCATACCCCTGTTTCTGCATGAGATATTTGGATTGGGGGCTATAGAGATACAGAGGCAGTCTTCCGGCATCTGACCCGAGGTCGACTTCCTCTATGGTGAAGGGATGCGGGTCGTCCTTCTGGCCGAAGATGATTGGATGGTCTCCTCCCTCAATTATTCGGTAAGTGTCTTCTACTGGAGTAAGTTGGATTGTGGTGTATACATTTGTCACTTGTGTGTGTAGGTGAGTGCCTATACCGTGTTCCATAGCATATATTGTCATAGCTTATTGAGCTCGGTGTAGTTCAAAGATAGCCCTTTATTGATGAAGTAAGGTATCTTTTCTAGGGGAATTACATCATCTGCGGAGGGAACATCAGTGTGGGCAGCCACATACTTGGCTAGCTCCAGTTCCTCTTCGGCTACCTCCTGTATAAACGAAGACTGAGAGGACGACCTGGGCAGCTTGATCGTCAGAGGTTCAGCTGGTGAAGTAGAGCGTGGAGTTGTTGGCAGGCTAGCGACCCCCAGCTTGGTGCTTGATGTTGGGCGGGAAGTGGTTGGTTCGCTAGAAGTCCCAAACCCTACATCGGGATGACGACTCTTCTTGGGAAGGCGTATCGTCATCGGCTTATCGGAGGGATTGAGCTTCTCCGTTTGCGGCTGGCCGACTCTCAGCAGCCTGATTGTTAGTGGCTCCGTTGTAGGTCTTGGCACTTGGCCAGACCTTGGCAGCCGGATTATCATCTGCTCTTCTTGCGC
The DNA here is from genome assembly GCA_029216955.1 of Iris pallida. NCBI lineage: Eukaryota > Viridiplantae > Streptophyta > Magnoliopsida > Asparagales > Iridaceae > Iris > Iris pallida. The sequence continues at coordinate 904,356 of JANAVB010042418.1, forward strand.
CGAGAGGCTGATTGCGTCCTTACGCAGAGTGGCTGTAAGGGGTGCGGACTTGCCAGGTATACGAGCTTGGAGGTGGATCGTCAGAGGTTCTTCTGATCCTGTGGCTGTCTCGGTACGAGCTTGCACATCGCCTTCACCAAGGTGCTTCTTCGACTTTTCATATAGGCAGGAGTCTGAGTAGTAGGATTCGACCCCTTTGAAGGGATCGATATCAGCAAATTCTATCCTCATGAAGCCATGTTTGTCGACATATTTGAAGCACTGGTGCAGCGTAGAAGGCACGATCATATAATCGTGTATCCAATGGCGCCCCAAGAGGATGTTGTAAGAAGTATCTGCATCTATGACGTAGCAGGTGACTTCTGATTGGAGATCGCCAATCTGACAATTCAGACGAATCTTCCCAATTGGGTAGCTCCTGCCCGAATTAAAACTGCTGATGACGGTGCTTGTAGGCGTCAGGCGGTGCATCGGAATGTGAGGATGATGTAGCAGACCCTTCGAAATGATGCTTATGGAAGACCCAGGATCAATGTGCATCCGACCCACCTTTACGTCGCCGATGTATCCAGTGTAGTATAGCGGGCGATCGTGCAGGTTGGTTTTGATAAGCATGTCCTGCGGAGTGAAGACAATGTTAGGCATCGCTCCTGTGCAAGCGCTGTCTTGGAGATCTGCAGGCAGGTTTTCTCCCGTGAGGTTGACCTGACCTAGGTACGCGTCGGCATTTTGGAGTGCATCGCTCAAAGTCGCGCGAACATCTTTTGAGACTCTCAGAAGCTCGTATAATGACAACTTGGTCGGTGTGTTGGCCAATTGCGCCAAGATGTCGAAGTTGTACGACTTCTCCAGCCCCTGAGGTGCCTCTTTTCGGAGGGATTTGTCAAAGCGAGTCTCCTTCGGTCTAGGCTTGTCGGTCGTCGGAGGCTGAGCCGGTCCCGGAGTGTCAATTGTAGCGGGCTGATGATCTTCAGTCGAGTTATCAGCCATAGGTTGGGATTGTGCCCTAAACCGTGTGACGACAGCTGTAGCTTCTTCGATATCTGTCGAGATTGTGCGGCAGGACCTGATTTTTCTACTCTTCTTCTGGCGAATAAAAGATGGTGTGGGCTGAGTCACTTCTGATACCAAGTCTGGATGGACCCACATGACCTCCCCTTGTGATATGGTGAGGGGCACTAGCCCCGCAGCCTGATCTCGGGGAGGTGGAAGGTTAGCAATCTCCATTGTCGCCAGAGGGATGGGTATCACACCGTCTTAAGCCTCGGTTGGAGGAAAGCTGCCAAATTGTACTGATATCATATTGGCTGCCACAGTCACCTCTTCGAAGTCGATGGCCAGAGCGTTCGAATCGATGAGATTTTGGATGTACCGTTTTAGTTGGTAGCAGTCGTGCGTGACATGGTAGACGTAGCGGTGGTAATGGCAGTACTTTGGATTCTCCATGTCTGCCAGTCGAGGTTCCCGTCTTGGTGGAGGGAGCTGAATTCTGTCTCCTTGTATGAGCATGTCCAAGATGGGCTTGACATGACCGTCTTCGAAGGAGTAAGTGATTTGCGGCCATTATTTGTCTGCCGGTTTTGGTTAAGGTTTATGTGCTGTATCGGTCACCATAGCCTGCTTACCCCTGTTGTCCCGATTATTGGAGGGGCTACCCCCATTGTCGTTGTTGGTGTTGGGACGCTTGCCCTTGTTCTCTCCGTCCGAGATGTGCAATCCCAGTTGGCGAGCCTTCTTCAACCGTTCTTCGGCGCTAGTGGCACTGATGATAAACGTCTTCCAGTCCTTGAATTGGCTTTCGCCCATCCAGAGACTGATTGTTGGGAGCAATCTCTTTTGGCAAATTTCAATTAGGAAGGAATCCGGATTTCCAGACGGCAGCTTCTTCGCGGTTTGGTGAAACCGCTCAATGTAATTCCTTGTCAGCTTTTTCTCTCCTTGGACGACGTCCATGAGGGTGGACATTGTGATGTCCTGCCCTACTTCGTAGAATCTCTCCAAAAATATGCGCTTGAAGCCGGCGAAGGAGTGGATGCAGTTGTCTGGCAGGTTACGATACTAGTCGAAGGCGACCCCTTCCAATGCCCCGATGAATAATCGTGTAAGAATGGCATCGTCATGGGACAGATGGTCGGTGGTAACCTCGAAGTAAGTAATGTACCGACTTGCTGAGGTATTGCCATCATAAGGATTGATATTGAACGACTTATATCTTGGTGGGAATGGAACATCCCTCCAGGCAGCAGGATATGGTTGCCGTATTTTGAGGTCTTGAGAATTTTCTCGAGCGTGAAACATGGCTCGGAGCTCCTGGACCTCTCTTCTCGCTTCGCGGGCTTCATCCATAGCGGTGGGGGCCGTTCCTTCAGGAGGAGTGTTGTCCAGGTTCGGTACCGCTGAATTCGAGTCCATATTGACCGCGGGACCCGTGCTTGTTTGGCCAGGCGTTCCTCCCTGCAGAGTTGGAAGAGCCGCTTTGATCTCGTCTACAGACTTGACCAAGACAAGCAGTATGGCCTCCAGAGTGTCGATGCGTTGGCGATCACCGGAACCACCTTGGTTACTGTCCGTCATGAATAACGTCCTTACGTAAGGAGAGATGGACGGAGCGGTGGAGGAAGCGCCCTCCGAATCATACCCCTGCAATGAGAATTCATCTGGATATGTGGGAATGTTCTCCTCTGGTTCGGACTCGGAAGGAACAGTACCCCCAATCTCCGAGTTCACCTCGTCTTGGGAGTTGTAGATGTCGTCGGGGACGTCAGGGTTTGTTCCATCTGATGGGAGAGTTGTTTCCCCCGGCTCGTCTTCTTGGAACATCGGATTGTCGTGGAGGTTCGGAGGAGTGCTACACCCAGTCCCAGCAACCCCCAGTGTTGTGGACGACGAATCTCCCACTGTAGCAGATTTTGTCTTAGAACGGGTGCTTTGAAAAACTCCGGTGGTGGGCACCCGCTTAGACGACAGTCTTTTGGTCAAAGTGGTTGAAATCTTCGGACCGGGAACATTTATCTTCTTTCCTCTCCCATCGGCGGGGACTTTCTGAGCAGAGTTGCAAGAGACGACGGGAGGTGCCTCGTCTTCTGGGCTTGGTCGTTTGCAGTCGTTGGAAGACGGACTGCCGGTCTTCTTGTACTGTTGCGTTGCTGCAACAGCAGTTGACAATGACTTGGGTGCAGTGACGTCCGTGGGAGGACTCTTTGCACCCCAGGGCACCTTCTCTTTCCTTTTGTTTGTGGAGGATGGCCTCACGCAAATCAGATGGGTCCGGATCGACCATATTCGCTCCCTAGATTTCGGGAGACTTTTGGGAACCTCTCTGTCCGTTTGCCGCCGGGGACTGGACTCGAGTGGTTCTGTATAACTTCCCATCAGAGGCCCGCATAACAGTATGTGGGATGCTCGGATGGTCAGAGGTCGGATCAGCGGACCGAGCTCGCCAAGCTCATGCTGCCCTAGACTTCTTCGCTCTAGTACGTAAGGGCACATAGTATGAAGAGTCTAGGTGATGGCAAAGAGAGTCAGACATATCTTCTTGGGAGCACAAGAGATCAGGACCATAGGAGAGACGGTCGAAGACAAAGCCACGCGGAGTAGGCGTCACGCGGCTATCATCAATAACCTTCATGCGGCTGGCAGGCGTAGCCGCATAGGTTTTCTTCATGCGGCTGGGAGCTTCGGCCGCATGAGTTTTCTTCATGCGGCTGGATGATCTGGCCGCATAGACTTTCTTCATGCGGCTGGCAGACTCAACCGCATGAGCATCCTGCATGCTGTTGGAAGACTTAGCCGCATGAGCGTTCGACTTCTTCTTGGGGCGCGTAGAATCACTCTTTGTCCCTGCAAGTCCAGCATCGTAGTGCTTTTCTCTGCCGGACTTGGGAACAACAGAGTTCTCTACGGCTCTAAGTAGAGCCGTATGAGAGTCATCTTCGCCGTCTTGGGTAGCCGAGAGTACCCCATCCAGAGCTTGTGGAGGAGCCAATGATTTTGGCCTCCACTCGCAGCGAGCTTTCTTTGTGCGGGTTCGCTTCTGGACCGGGCCAGCGCTTCCTTCAGAGAGCATTTCTTCAAACGCCTATTGGTCGAAGCGGACGACCATCTTTTATTGCGTGGAGCCAAGTTTAGCTGCATCCTATTGCGTCACCAACTCCTCATCCGTGGAGAAGTTTGTCTCCAGCAGAGTCGCCATCGTGTTTGCCATGAAATATAAAAGAGCAGAACAATTATCGGAGGACTGGACTTTTACTTCACGTTACAAACTCGCTTGTACAAAGAAAGCCTAGGAACGAAAACCTAGGTACAGTAGTCTAAGTACAATTGTTTATTTTAGATTCTGGGGGGTGACGATAGAGGCTCGGGAAAGCGACGGCCGCTCTGCCTTACTCCTTGGACGATCGGTATGCAGCCTTGGCTACAGAAGATTGCTTGGCGTTGAAGAAATACTCTCTTTGCTCTCTCTCGGCTCTTTCTCTCCAAGTATTCTGGTGCTCTCTGATCTCGAAAAGGGGTCCTCTTGCAAGGGAATGACACCTTGCTATTTATAAGAAGGGGATGCAATCATTAGGGTTTGCAATGATTATTCCTTGAAGTGGCGGCGGCCTGTTGATTGATGAATCTGGGCCATTAATCTTGAGTGTGATGAATCTGGGCCATTAATGTGGATTGCGCCAAATCCTATCAGTAATTAATACTGATTGGAATAAATCTCCCTTATGATGATCTGCTGATGTCTGCGAATCTGAATGAATAAATTTAATTCATTCTCCCGCCACGTGTCCCTAGATTATTGGGATTTGACCCAATCTTTGATTGCAGTAGATCTGAATTATTGAGATATGATTGGCTTTTGACATATGTCCAGCCACGTGTCCCAACTGTTGTGCTCATGAGCCGCATGAAAGTCATCACACTCGAACCGCATGAGAGTCGTTGTGCCCGAATCGCATGAGAGTCTCCATACCCGAACCGCATGAGAGTCATCATGACCGAGCCGCATGAGAGTCTTCATACTCGAGCCGCATGAGAGTCATCATGACCGAGCCGCATGAAGAGTCGTCACGACCGAGCCGCATGAGCGTCTCCATACCCGAACCGCATGGGATTCGTCATGACCGAGCCGCATGAGAGTCTTCATACTCGAGCTGCATGAGCGTCGTCATGATCGAGCCGCATGAAGAGTCGTCACGACCGAGCCGCATGAGCGTCTCCATACCCGAACCGCATGGGAGTCGTCATGACCGAGCCGCATGAGAGTCTTCATACTCGAGCCACATGAGCGTCGTCATGACCGAGCCGCATGAAGAGTCGTCACGACCGAGCCGCATGAGCGTCTCCATACTCGAGCCGCATGAGAGTCTTCATACTCGAGCCGTATGAAGAGACGTCATGACCGGAGTCGTAACCGCATAGAGTTTATCCGAGCCGCATGGGCTTTCATGTTGATTTTGGGCTGCCTAAGGCCCCCCCTGCTGCTTTTGGGCCGCATGAAGCTTTCTGGATTTTGAGCCGCATGAGGCTCCATGTTGAATTCGAGCGGCATAGAGAATCCCCTTCTTTTCTTGCGCTTGTGAAGGATCACATCCGGCAAGTCAAGGACATCTCGGTCAACCATTGTATTCGTTTTGTGGGCCCGGGTATCTCGAGCACACGAGTGCGTAGGTATCATATTTACAACTTTCCATCAGAGGCCCGCTTTAACAGTTAGAGGGGCGCTCTGATGGTCAGAGGTTAGGACAGCTGACTGAGCTTGATGAGCCCGTGCTGCCCTAGACTTATTCGATTTAGCACCCGAAGGTGCGTAGTAGGAAGAGTCCAAGTTGAAAGGAGGGAAGAGAAGTTGGTGCCCTTTTTAAAGGAGGAAAGGGGGCTCTATTTATAGAATGGAGTGAGCCCTTTCTTCTTCTCCTTTTCGATGTGGGACTAAAAGCAATATTTTCTATGCTTCTACAGGAGCGTCGGTGTAAAACTCACCGACATAGTCACGAGGAGGAGCACGGTCAGAACGGTACCAATCATATGCGTTACCGGGCTGGAAGTAGGCATGAACAGCCTCATCCTCACAGCGGTAACCAGAAAAAGCTGGATCTCTAGGAATGGAACCGACTGAATGTCCAGTCTGGGCGAAACGTAGATCAGCTAATGAATTTGCAATCGCCTGATAACGTGTGACGTCGTGGAACTCACGTTCGCAGGCCATGTCCGTCATAGAAACGTGCAAATCTGAAAGGTGCTGGTGTATGCCCTCAAAAGTCATAGCATACTGCTGAGGAGGTGGAGGAGGTGGAGCAGTAGCAGAAGTAGATGCAGTCATACTGCGACGAGATAACTTGAGAACCTTGGGCTCAGGGTCTTGAGCACAAGTAGATAAGTCAATGTCGAAACGCTGAAAGATACGTGGGAGAATCATCGCATAAGAGAGATTTCTATCTCTTGCACGACAACGTCCCATCATCTGAATAATGGTCTTAGGGGCAGAAAATAGAATCCCCTTAAGAATGTGATACATAGCAGATAATTCAAGAGACGTGACATCATCCTTCGAAGTAGACTTCGGAAGGAGAGTGGAATAAATGATACGGTGCAATTCATAATTAAACAAGTTCAAGTTGTTTGCCTTGAACTTTCCAGAGCGAACTCTATCAGGTGCACAAAGTTTAGCTTTGAAACTGGTAAGTGTCGTGCCTTCGGGAAAATCAAACTTAGTGATGTCAACAAGCGGTTTACCTTCGTTGGGAATACCAAGGATCTCCGCTAAGAGAACATCATTGAAATTGATATCTAATCCTCCAACACGTGTGCTTACATCAAAAGTGTTTAATATGATATTATAGTAAAACAGTCTAATGGCATTAGTTGCTACGGGGAAACAAAGTTTAACAAAATGCTGTAACCCTAATGCCTAAAAGAAATGGAGATGATCAGGAAATACAGTCCACTTGATGTGTGCGCCTGTGCATATGGATCTCATGGAAAAATCTCCATACCATAGTAAGGCTTGGTCTAGGGTTTGAAAGTAAAACCCGTCGAATGCGCCGTCGCTAGATTGGACTGGCGAAAATAGGAAATTAGTGGGTGGATCCGAAGATGAACCTTCCTCACTTGGGTTGGTTGTCTTCTTCCTCTTAAAGGGGTTGAATCCCTTAGGTGCTATTTGTGAAAATAAAAGGAAATAACACGAAATTAAACGGAGAGGAAACAAGGAGTTATACCTCCCGAGATTGTAGTATGTTGTAGAGAATGAAGAACTCCGCACGAATCCAAAGTTTGGATTGATTTCACCACTTGGATTGGAAGAGAAGGGGTGGTGAAGAACTAGGGTTTGGGGTTCTCCTCGCGCGGCTGCTTGCTGCTGTTGATGTTGTTTGGAAGCAATGAGGAAGAAAGGCTCTCGGGTTCTGGTTATATAACCTGACACCCTCAACCGAACTCGGGCCGAATACTGGCCGAATTCACCTGGGTTTGGTTTGGAACACTTTCTTTTTCATTGGCTCATTTCAAATATTTAATTCAAACATTAGTAATTTCAACCTTCAATTAACATAATTAATATTATTTTATAGATTAAATATCATTATACATCGACTGTTTCAGATTAGCTGTAGGAGTACTGTCCCAGCTGGCGGAGGTTCACCGGGGAACTCTTAAGTACCGCTTCGCTTCAACCGTAGTTGTGGTGACAGACAGACTCTTTATTGGCTTGTCTCTAACACAGTTTTTGCATATTGAAATAAAATTATAAAATAAAATCAATTAACATTATTGACGTCCAAAATTCCTAATTCTCGACGTAAATAATTGAAACGATCTTCTGCTAGAGGTTTTGTGAAAATGTCAGCTAATTGATTCTCAGTATCTATGTATACAAGGTCAATATCTCTATTTTGATGATGATCTCTAAGAAAATGATGTCTAATCTCGATATGTTTAGTACGAGAATGACATACAGGATTCTTAATCAAATTGATAGTGTCGTATTATCACAGAAAATGAGAATATGTGTATAAAATAAATCATAGTCTTCTAAGGTTTGTTTCAACCACAAAATCTGAGCACAACAACGTCCTGCGGCGATATACTCAGCCTCTGTTGTTGATAAGGCTACAGAATTTTGCTTTTTACTAAACCATGAGACTAAAGCCTTGCCTAAGAAATGACATGTGCCACTGGTACTTTTTTTTATCAACTTTGCATCCGGCAAAATCTGCATCCGAATAACCAGTAAGGTCAAAGGATTTAGTTTTGGGATACCACAAGCCAACAGAAGAAGTGCCCTTAAGGTATCGAAAGATACGCTTAACTGCGCACAGATGTGATTCCTTTGGATTAGCTTGAAAACGTGCACACAGGCAAACACTAAACATAATATCTGGACGACTAGCAGTTAAATAAAGTAAACTACCGATCATACCTCGATACATACGTGTGTCGACCGGCTTACCTTCTTCATCAATATCAAGCTTTGTTGAAGTTGCCATCGGAGTGCCAATAGGTTTGACATTGTCTAGATCAAACTTCTTTAGCAAATCTTTTGTGTACTTGGCTTGATTTATGAACGTCCTCTTGTCAGTTTGTTTGATTTGCAGTCCGAGAAAGAATTTCAGCTCTCCCATCATGCTCATCTCAAACTCATTCTGCATACACTTAGAAAATTCTTGACACAGAGATTCATCAGTAGATCCAAATATGATATCATCTACATAGACTTGTGCTAAAAGAAGCTTACCATTAAAGGACTTAATAAAAAGTGTAGTGTCAACCTTGCCTTTTGAAAAATCGTTGTCAAGTAGAAAAGAGCTTAGACGATCATACCAAGCACGAGGGGCTTGTTTCAAACCGTATAAAGCTTTTTTCAACTTGAAACATGATCAGGGTTTTTAAAATCTGTGAAACATGGAGGTTGTGCTACAAAAACTTCTTCTTTTATAAAACCATTTAAAAATGCACTCTTGACATCCATTTGAAATAATTTAAAATTATGAAAACATGCAAATGCACATAACATGCGAATTGATTCTAATCTCGCAACTGGGGCATAGGTCTCATCGTAGTCGATACCTTCTTCTTGATTATATCCTTGAGCTATGAGTCGAGCCTTATTACGAGTCACTAAACCATTCTCATTAAGTTTACTTCGAAATACCCAACGGGTGCAAATGACCGGATGATCAATAGGCTTGGGAACAAGTTTCCAAACATGATTCCGTTCAAATTGGTTTAATTCCTCTTGCATAGCATCTATCCAAAAATTATCACTACATGCTTCATCAATAGTTTTGGTTCAAGCTGTGAAATAAATGCAACGCTAGAAATAATATCTCTACTGGATGTACGAGTACTTACACCTTTGGTAATGTCACCAATTACCAAATCCTTTGGATGATCAGCCGTAAATTTTAATCTTTTCGGCAGACTCTGAAGGTAGCTGGTTCCTGGATCTTCTCTAGGTGGATCAGCTAGTGCCGAGCTTGGTTGAGAATCAGCTGTTGTTGAGCTTGGTACAGTTGGATCTTCGTCATTGTCATCGATAGTCATTTGATTCAGTTTATCAAAAGTGACGTTGATTGACTCTTCGATGATCATGGTTTGTTTGTTGAAGACTCTGTATCCTTTGCTCTTGGCTGCATAACCTAAAAATATACCTTCATCGGCCTTTTCGTCAAACTTTCCCAAATTATCTTTTGTATTAAGAATAAAACATTTACAACCAAATATTCTAAAATAAGAAACTGATGGAATTCTATCAAACCATAACTCAAATGGAGTCTTCTTCAATTTGGGTCGGATTAGAACTCTATTGAGAACAAAATAAGTTGTATTGACAGCTTCAGCCCAAAAATATTTGGGTAGACTAAACTGGTTTAACATTACTCTGGCATTTCGGATAGAGTTCTGTTCTTATGTTCTACAACTCCATTTTGTTGTGGAGTCCTAGGGCAGGAGAACTCGTATACAAAACCGTGTGTGTCACAAAATTGCTCAAACTCTGTATTCTCGAATTTGCCTCCATGATCGCTTCTAATGCGAGTGATCATGTAACCTTTTTTATTCTGAACTTTCTTGCAAAAGATGACAAATTCAGATAATGCATCATTCTTGCGTGTCAAGAAGTATACCCACGTGTATCTAGAGAAATCATCTACAATTACAAAAGCATAAAGTTTACCTCCGAGGCTAGCAACTCTGCTAGGACCAAATAAGTCCATATGAAGCAATTGTAGAGGTCTAGTAGTACATACTGCGTTTACTGACTTGAATGTAGATCTGGTAGCTTTGTTCTTTTCATATTGGCTGCATACCGAATCCTTCTTGAATGTAATGTCCGGTAAACCGCGTACTAGCTTCTTTGTGGGCAATCTTGATATTGTGTCCATATTTGCGTGACCGAGTCTCATATGCCACAGATGACTCTCATCGTTTTTAGCCATTAAGCATCTACCTGAAATGTCAGTTTCTTCCAACAAATAGAAAACATATATGTTGTCTTCCCTGATACCTTCAAAGATAGTACTACCAGTTGAGCTATCAACTATAGTACATTTTTCTTTGCCAAAGTTGATGCCATAACCATGATCAGCCAAATGACTTATGCTGAGTACATTATGTTTCAACTCGGTAACCAGACAGACATCTTTAATAATAGGATAGGGAGACTTACCAACATCACCGATACCAATAATATACCCTTTCAAGTTATTACCGAAGGAAACATAACCTTCCTTCTTCTTCTTCAACAGTGTTGCAACTAATGTAGCGTCATCGGTCATATGCCGTGAACAACCGCTGTCGAGGATCCATTTGCTTTTAGCATGTGAAGGGTGTTCCACCTACAAAACAGTTTGTAGATAAAACTTTTGGTACCCATTTCTTGTAGGGTCCTGAAATGTTAGCTTTTGGTATCCAAGCATAAACATTTAAATCAACAAGCTTTCTGATTCTACATGCAGATAAAATATGACCAATGAGGCCACAATAATGACATTGTGCATGTCAAGTGTTGAAAGCTGAGTGGTGTACATGGTTGGTAGGTTTAGGTTTTCTAGTATAGAAGAAAGCATACCTATAATCCTATTTGGGCTAACCTTTTGGGGTAAAGGTTTGATAGGGTTAGGTCTGACAGTGTTTGGCTTGGGAATGTTCCAATTTTTCGGTAAGCGACACGTGTTAGGGAAGGAAGCAGCAGTCTCAGGCTGTTTTCCTAACCTAATTTCCAATCTTTTGGAAGTGTCATACAACTTAGTATAATCAGAAGTGAGTGTTTCCATTCTGATTTGTGCACTTTGAAGACTTTTCTTCTCTATAGAAAGTTCTTCTTTGAGTTGGTCAATAACTTTGTCTTTCTCTTCAGATGACTTGGTAGTCTCGTGTAATAAGAGCTTTATTGAAGAAAGCTCACCAGACTCACTAACATTATTTCTAACCTCAGCTAGTAGGTCGGTAAGTCTACCTATTTCACCTTTGTACTCTTTGAGTACCTTCTTAGAGGTCTGATACTTGCTACGCAATTTCCTGTAATCAGTCATCAGTTCACTGAAGGCATCTCCTAATTGCTCAAAGGTGAAGTCATCATATGTATCAACTACAGGTTCAGTAGGTACCTGATCGGATGCCATAAAGCTTACGTTTGCAGCGTCTTCTGATTGTTCATCTTCTGAGTCGCTGGCTTCACTTTCATGCCATATGCTGGTATTGGCATACTTCCGTGATGTCGATCTCTTCAGGTTCCCTTTTTCATACCTGTTGCTCTTCTTGCTTGATGATGAGTTTGTAGGACAATCTTTCTTCATGTGTCCCTTCTTCTTGCAGCCATAGCAGACAGCATCATCTTGATACCAGTTGTTGCTTTTGTTTTCTTTGGCTCTCTTCTCATGTCTCATGAATCTCTTGAATTTTCTTGCTAGGAGTGCTTGATCTTCAGCATCAGATTTACTGCTGTCTGAGTCACCTTCAGCAGCTTTTTTGTGCTGAGCCTTGAAAGCGATCGTCTTCTCCTTTGGTGCAGGCTTCAAAATCTTGTAGCTCCAGTTCATGAGTGAGTAGCTTACCCATGAGTACTTCGAGGGACATAGTTGTAAGGTCGTTCCCTTCAATGATTGTAGTAGCCTTTGGAATCCAGTTCTTGGTAAGTGCTCGCAGGAGTTTGCGAATCTTTTCATGGTTACTGTACTCTTTGCCTAGGGAGGACAAAGGATTTACAATATCCAAGAACCTTTCGAACATCTGAGTAACTGTTTTGTTGGGCTTCATCTTGAACAACTCATACTCTTGAGTAAGTCTGCTGACTTTTGATTCTTTGACTTCAGTCGTGCCTTTATGTGTGACTTCAAGTAGCTTCCACACTTCATTAGTCGTTGTGCAGATAGACACCCTGTTAAATTCAGTTCTGTCTAAAGCACAAAATAGAGCATTAATAGCACGTGCGTCAAGACTGGCCTTTTTCTTTTTCTCCTCTGTATATCTGCTATGGGGTTTTTCAACTAAAACTCCATCAACATTTATACGAGGTGGCTTTTGATAGCCATCAATAACAATAGACCATAAATCAAAGTCAAGAGATTTCAAGAAAAAACTCATCCGTGTTTTCCAATAGGTATAGTTCGTACCATCAAACAGTGGAGGTCTGTTTGTGGCCTGGCCTTCACTTGTGAATTTCACAGTTGCCATGTGTTGTGCTGTGATCTATATAACAATTAATTAAATAAATAAATAATTGCAATGTTACCTTGCTTTACCTGTAACACCCGCTCTGATACCAATTGTAGGAACGAAATCGTAAAGCATAATAATCTAGAGGGGGGGTGAATAGAGTTGGCAGCGGAATAATACTAATTAAAAAATGTTAGCAGCAAGATCACAGAATAATAATCACAACTAAGTAAAGTAAAGGCAGAGATAAGAAAGCAAACGCAAAGACATCGATGTATACTGGTTTCCCTCTGTTGAGGACTAATCCAGTCGGTAGAACTCTTGCTACCAGTTGAATCCACTATTGGCAAAATCGCAAGTTTTCTTACGAAGTCCTTGCAACTTCTACAACGCGAGCTTTGACACGAATAACTCGTCCAACTTCAATTGTGAAGAGGTATTCTTCAATCAAGCCTTCTGATTACAATCTCAGAAACTTCTAGACCGTACCGCACTGGCAAATCGACTAGAGGATTGTAATTGGCTTGGGATCTAAAATTTAAAGCTCAAGAAAACTCTTTAGAAGACTGAAAGCTTTAGATAGAGAGAAGATTGAAAGTGAATGAGTGAATTAAAATGATCAAAATCCTTCTCTATTTATAGGAGTTCCAAAGACAGAATTTTGGCAGAATTCGGACGGAACTCTTTGAGAAAATCTCGGTCAAATCCACAACTACAGGAGGACCAAGTTCCAGAGAATTCAAAAATCAAAACGGCCACTAATCGAACTCTGGCCGAACTCTGGCCGAGTTCTGTCAGGGTTAGGTCAGGTTTTAAAAACATAGTTTTTGATGATTTTTAAAAACCTTTTTGAAAACCTTTTTAAAGCTTTTGTTTAAAAGAATGTTTTTTAAAACAAAGGATATTTAAAAGTATTTTGAAAACATTTTGGAATAGCCTATTTGCCAGTACGACTCGGTGTACAACGTATTCCTAGACTCAATAAAATAAAAAATACATTGCTCAAAGGAATTACAAACTCGAACAGGCAAACATAGCTTCGGTCTTGAACTGTGTAGATAGCTGTTCTTGTTCATGTCCAAGAGTCCGATATATCCTGACTAGCTTCACATATCGAGACAGAGTTTGATCAAGTATTAAAATCAGGTTGACCATATGACCAATGGGCCAACAATCTCCCCCATTTTGATAATTGACAAACTATGAATGATATAACATTTAAGCTTGGAATAAAATCAAAAATTGTTCATGTCCTGCATTTTTCTCAAAAGAATGTTAGATCTTTATTTTTCTCTCCCGTTGTCACTTAGCAAAATAATTGCAAAAGAGTAAAAACTCCCCCGCAATCAATGCATAAATAACAAACAGTGAAGATATACAAGAAAATAATCATGATAAATGATAGAAATAATAAAGCATTTGAATAACATCACAGGCAAGTATTTGTACTCAGGCAGTTTATAATAAACAAAAAATTATATCACAGGCAGTTTATAATAAACAAAGAATTATATCTCGTGTCCTCTAGTCGCGTGTCGTGTCCGGTACAGCCCCCGAACAGCAGGACAATGTAGTCCCGAGCGCGTGCGGATGTGTCCCTGTGTCCAAACCGACATGACACAAGACCAAAATCACCTCAGTCCTCCAAAAACGTGTAAGCGACATCAAAACAATAATTCCTATTTAAACACAATTCAAAAATCAATACAAAATGCCTATTGGGGCATTTCATCAAACACCTTAACACTAACACTGATACGTGTCCATTTAGGACACAAAATGGATACGAAACCTAGGTCTAGGCATACCTACAGTTAGGGTAGACCTAGGGCTCTCCAAATATGCAAAGAAACTAGAATTATAATAGTGTTTATATTGATTTACCTATTGGTGTCAAAATGCAAGAAAAGCTTCAAATGGGGGGTTCCTCTTGCTAGCAAACTTCTCCAAATTGCACACAAATTGAGAAAAAACCTCTATGAACAGCAAGTATACATAGATTAGAACCTATTGCAATTGATTTGAGGGAAAAAGGAAATAAATATGATTTTATATGAATTAATGAAGATGGAATAATACCTCTTTCTAAAACTTGTTCTTCCTAAAGAGGCTAGCCCTAATTTCTAGGAGAATATTTATAGGGTGGGAATCCCTAGGACTAGGTTTATGTGGCCGGCCAAGTATGGGTTTGGGTTAGGGTTGCTAGTGGGTTGTGCTTAGTCATTAATCAATGTTTCAAAAATCACAAGTCATGACTTGTGACCAAAAGCTTTCTATTCTAATCTCTATATTCCTAATTGATTCTAATAACTAGAGTATGGTTAACTTAACTTAACCTAGGGTCTCATAATCTAACCAAGTCCAAACTCAACTAGGGTTAGGTTACCAAGTCAAAGCTAGTCAAAGTCAACCTAGTCAACCCTCATTCAAACAATTCCAAAATAATTCCTAAAAATTCCCATAAATTCTAATAAATTCTAATAAATTCAAATAACCTCAAAAATGACAAAAATACCATCAAACTAGAAATGTGGTAGTGACAAATCTACTCTCCTTAAAAGAATTTCGTCCTCGAAATTGAAAGGCGAAATGCAACTGATGAGAAGGATAGAAAGTATACCTCACGGTCCAAAAAGATATGGGTAACACTCGCACATCTCATCCTCCCGCTCCCAGGTAGACTCTTCTGGAGAATGATGCCTCCATACGACGCGTACCAAAGGTATCACCTGGTTCCTCAGAACCTTCTCCCGTCGATCCAGTATCTCCACTAGCTGCTCTGGATAGCTGAGAGAATGCCTAAACCTCAATCTCAGAATGATCGAGCACATGGCTAGGATCAGCCACGTACCGTCTCAACTATGATACATGAAATACATTGTGGACCCCTACTAGTGCAGGTGGCAAGTCTAGCCTGTATGCCACGTCACCGACTCTCCCGCTGATAACGAAAGGGCCGATGAAGCGCGGGCTAAGCTTCCTACCTCAACCAAAATGTATCGTACCACGAGTCGGAGATATCCTCAAGAAAACCTGGTCTCCAACCTAATCACAAGCAAGGTCTCAATTAATTATGATAAACAAACATGATCAAAAATCACAAATAAACAAACCTAAATCTAATCCTACTCTAATCTGTACCTCAAACTCCAAGGACCTCCGGTGGCTATTGGCCCAGTGCCGATGTTTGTCCTCGCCACGCGATGTTTGTCTCTGATGAGCTTCACCTTTTCGGCTGCGTCAACAACCATTTCTGGCCACAGTAAAGCTCGCTCACCAACATCATCCCAAGATAAGGGTGTACGATACCTACGCCCGTACAGAGCCTCGAAAGGTGACATCTCAATGCTGGCCTGGAAACTATTATTGTTAGCAAACTCCACCAAATGAAGATGATCCTCCCAGGAACCTCCAAAGTCCAGGACGCACGTCCGCAGCATATCCTCAAGTGTCTGAATAGTCCTCTCTGACTATCCGTCTGTCTGGGGGTGGTATGCAGTACTAAACTTGAGCTGAGTGCCTAAGCTGGTCTGCAGACTCCTCCAGAAATAGAAAGTAAAGCGACTATCCCGATCTGAGATGATGCTGACCGAAACCCCATGAATCCTGACTATCTGTCGCATATACATCTCTGCCAGCCTTTCTGTAGACGTACCCACCTTGAATGGCAAGAAGTGGGCCGATTTGGTCAACCTGTCAACGATGACCCAAATTGTGTCTTTTTCTTCTGGTGTACGCAGCAATCCTGATACGAAGTCCATAGTGATATGCTCCCATTTCCACTCGGAAATGGGCAGCGGCTGCAACAATCCACCGGGCCTCTGTCTCTCTGCCTTGACCTGCTAACAGACCAAGCACCTAGCCACAATGCGATCTACCCCCCGCTTCATCCTGGACCACCAAACATGCTCCCTCAGATCTCGGTACATCTTGTTGGCACCCGGGTGTATAGAGTACTGAGATCTGTGGGCCTCCTGTATAACCTGCTCCCTGAGATCTCCATTGGGCACACATAACTTGGAACCGTGCCTCAAGGCACCATCCTCTGCAAGAGAAAACTCGCCCTCCAGCAATTCTGCTTGAACATGCTATCGAAGACACCGCAGAACAACGTCCTCAAACTGTGCTGACTTGATCCTCTCCACCAAGTCTGACTGAATCTGCATGCCCCACAACTGCATCTGCACTCCGGGCATGATCACCTCAATCCCAAGGCTCTCCAAGTCTGCAAGCAAATGTCGATCCATGGTCAAACACATGGCTGTCGGATACCTACTCAAGGCATCGGCAACAACGTTGGCCTTCCCTGGGTGATACTGAAGTAGGATGTTAAAGTCCTTCATCAACTCTAGCCATCTGTGCTGCCTCATGTTCAACTCCTTCTGAGTGAACACATACTTTAAGCTCTTGTGATCTGTGAAGATCTCCACCCTCTCTCCATACAGATAATGCTTCCACAACTTCAGAGCAAATATCACTGCTGCCAGCTCCAGGTCATGGGTAGGGTAGTTCTTCTCATGGGAACGTAACTGCCTAGAAGCATAGGAAATCACCTTCCCATGCTGCTGTAAGACACAACCCAGCCCCTTCCCTGAAGCGTCACTATAAATAGTGTATACACCTAATCCTGAAGGCAATGTCAGAATCGGAGCTGTCGTAAGCCGCTTCTTCAACTCGTCAAAAGCTGCCTGACACTCCTCTGACCAAACAAACTCAGTATCCTTCCGGGTCAACCGAGTCAACGGCTCTACAAACCGAAAGAAATCCTGCACAAATCTCCGATAATATCCTGCCAGTCCTAGGAAACTCCTGATCTCTACAACTGAAGTCGGTGCCGCCCATGCCTCAACTGCTATAATCTTCTTGGGGTCAACTGAGATACCATCTCCAGTCACCATATGCCCCAAAAAAGTCTACTTGGTCCAAGAAGAACTCACACTTGGAGAGCTTCCCGTAAAGCTGCTCCTTCCTGAGAGTCTCCAGCACTATCCTCAAATGCTCCTCGTGCTCCTCCTCAGTCTTGGAATATATCAAGATGTCGTCAATGAACACCACCACAAACTGATCCAGGTACTGGTGGAACACCTTGTTCATAAGGTTCATAAACACAGCTGGTGCATTGGTTAGCCCAAACGGCATAACCAAAAACTCAAACTGCCCGTACAGCGTCCTGAAAGCGGTCTTGGGAATATCCTCCCCCTTCACCTTCACCTGGTGATATCCCGACCTCCGATCAATCTTAGAAAATACTCGAGCTCCGCTCAACTGGTCAAAAAGATCGTCGATCCGCGGCAGTGGGTATTTGTTCTTGATCGTGAGGTTGTTGTGTTCCCTGTAGTCGATACACATCCGTACTAACCCATCCTTCTTCAGCACAAACAACACTGGTGCACCCCATGGCGACGAACTCAAACGGATGAAGCCCTTTTCCTGTAGCTCATCCACCTGCTTCTTCAGCACCACCAACTCACTATTGTTCACTCGATAGACATGCTGGGAGATGGGTTCTGCTCCTGGAACCAAGTCTATCAAGAACTCTACGTCTCTGTCTGGTGGTAATCCAGGCAACTCCTCTGGGAAAACATCCATTTACTCTGCTATCAAGGGGTGTGGAATCACCTGCTCCTCAACCGAGACTCCACAGAAAACTATGCTGCTCTGCTCTGCCTGACGTCTGGAGTACTCGAACTCTGGCTCCTCCGGTGCTCTGAAGAGAACTCTACCCCCCTGCAATCAATGCTGGCGTGGTGCCTGCTCAACCAATCCATACCGAGTACTATATCGTAGTTCGGCAATGGCATTACGAGCAGGCTCACCTCCAACTCATAGCCTCCCAAAACTACACTCCGACCCTTACAAACATCACTCACGAGGATAAAGCCACCCCCGGTCGTGATCTTGTAAGTCCTAGGCAACGATTAAGCTATGATACCGTGTCTAATTGCAAAAGATACTGATATGAAGATATGCGAAGCACCGGAATCGAATAATGCAAAAGCTGGACTGGAGTCGAGAAGAATCGAACCTGCGATCAGCTCTCCTATCACCTCTGTATCTCCAGCTGCCATGGCGAAAGCTCGCCCCTACTGGCCTCCCCTGGCCTGCTGCTGGTGCTGGACGAACCTCTGCTGCTGTGTCGGCAGGGCTGGTCCCCTCTGCTGGCCTGCTGGAGCTCTGACTGCTGCGTCCTGAGCTGCTCGTCCCATACGGCACTCCCTCATCTGGTGGTCTGCCGAGCCACACACCAGGCACTGGCCCAGCCTCTTTCGGCGCTCATTGAAGACATGCCCAGGCTTCTTGCAGAAGGCACAAGTAAAGCCCTGTCTCTGACCCTGCTGGTGCTGTCTCGGCTGCTGCTGCTGGTGAACTGGCCTCTGCTGGATCGGCTGCGGCTGGAACTGCCTCAGCTGCTGGTACTGAAAGTGAGGCCTCTTGGCCTGGCCTCCGCTGCTACTGCCCCTAACTAGGTCTTGCTCCATCTTGAGCCTAAGCTCAAGATCATCCTCAGCCAATAAGGCTCCCGTCAAGATCTCCTCGAATATGGCATCCTTGTTGCCCTTGGTCAAGGACTTGACCTTCTTGACCAAACCCTTCCGGAATCTCTGGGCCTTCGCCGTCTCGCTCAAGCCCTCTACGAACCTACCGAGACGGCCGAACTCTCCAGCGTACTCCTCCACTGAAAGGCTCCCCTGGACAAGGCTCTCGAACTGCGACTCTAAGGCTCTGAGCGCTGAATCTGGAAAGAACTTCTTCTTGAAGAAGCCCTTAAACTCCTTCCAAGTCTGCCCAGCTACCCCCACCCTGGGGTCCGACAGATACCAGGTGCGAGCAAAATCTCGCATCCGGCTAGCTGCTGCCTAAATCTGGAGATCTGCTGGTATCCGGGCCAGGCGGAAGATCTCCTCTATATGCTCGATCTACTCATCAGCATATAGAATCCCCTCTGTCCCCAGGAAGTCTCTGGAGCTCATCTTTTGGAACTGCTCTATCCCCGATGTCCTCGGCTGATGGACCACTGGTCGAGCTGCGACCTTCATAAGGGCCAACTCCATGCCTCTGTCCTGTCGGGCCTGCTGTCGGTCCATGAACTGCTGGAAATATGCGAATATCTATGCCGCATCAACATATGCTGTAGACGGCGGCTGCTGGAAGGGCTCCTCTGCGATGACTGGGTCCTGCCTCCGAGCCGGTGGAGGCATACCCCCTGCTGCTGCTGGAGCCTCAATACGAGCAGAGGTGGCAGGAGCTGCAATCTCCTGTCTCTGCTGAACTGGCTGAGAAGTACCAAATCCCTCTATAGCATCCCCATGAATTATACGCTGCGACTGAGTCTCTACCATCCTGAAGATAGACCAAACAAGAGTATCAATTTTTGAGAAAGAAGAGATATAACAAAGGCGGACAATTGAACTTCAAAAGGATCAGCTGACAATAAGGATTTAGATGGCAATAAAAGAATTTTTCCTAATGTGATTGAGTACCTTAAAAATTAATGTCCTATATCCTACTGCAGGCTGCAGTGATACTCTAGTTCGAATACCACTACACTTCTAGTCTAGACCTGCATGGGCCACCACTAAAAACGTGTCACGACTCGTACCCTAGAGTAAGGGCACGAGACGTGGGTACGTCCAGCCTACGCCGCAGTGTCGGCGGTAGAACGCTGTCCTAGGTCACAACATCTAACAATATAAATTCTAAGCAGTTTATACTCCCCGAATGGGGGTGACATGATAGAAGTAAACTCAATCACAACTAAGGAAGAAGAAGCACGATATGATATAGAACTCAAGGAAATACAGATGATAAAATAGTCTAAGATAACATCTCAGCAATATCCAGAAATACATGGTCTCAGCTACTGAATATGAAAGAATATATACAACTCAGAATCTCCAGACAGAAATAAAGTCTAGCTAAACAGTCTCAAGACAACATAAGTAAGATACGCCTAACTAAGCTAGTCTAGGCAGTGGGAGTAATGTCATCAGCTAGAGCTGGGTCCTCATGAGAGTCCAGCTCGCAAGTGTCGTTTAGGGCTGCCCCGTAGAAGGTATCCACACAGGCCTCCTTCTCGTCCTCTGTAATATTTTCAATAGGTCCAGTCAGGACAGGATCAAGCATAATACATCTCAACAGTTCATAGCAGGTTAGAAAATATCATCATGCAGTAAAGTAAGATACAGGTACCGAAAGAAATGCAGTATGTAAACAGAGAGAGAACTGTAAATAGAAATATCTACTATAAATAGAGACTAACAGTGGCTAGTAAGTCAGAGTACAATATAGACATGTAAATGGCATAGGAGATTCTGATGCTACACTATGGAAAGATTCTGATGCTACACTACTTGGATAATATTCACATGTCTACTTCTACTCCCCCGTACCCCTAATCAATACACAAGGATCTAACCAGGTTATGTTATGATTCCATGCAAAGGCCCCCGAAGGGTGATACATGGATGTCCTATAAATGGGGATTCTAGGAGATTCTAGGATACCCAATAAATGGGATAAGGATTCAAGGAAGACTCTGTGATCATAAGAGTATATGTCACAAGTGATCAATGAACCAATGAAGCATAGTGATATGCCCTGTAAGTGAAATGCACAGAACATGGAGTACCCTATGCTCCCTGAAGGGATAACATCTCAAGAAGGGATCCATATAGAACCAATCCGAGTGACCAACGTGACAGTAACAAGTAAAGTAATTTAAAGCAGGAAAATAATTCTAAGCAGGATATGAAATGATCAGAGAATGTACTCGCCTGGTATCTGAGTGTCCGGATAAAATGTACTGTCCGAGGAGAGGTGTCTGGCTCCTAATCAGAGCAGCACAAGTCACAACAAGTCTAAAATGATAACAATATGAAATTCAATGCATTATAGATGAATCTAGGTCAATCTAGGCCAAAGTCAACTCTTGGTCAACCCTGGTCAACCAAGAAGTCAAACCTAGGTCAACTATGGTCAAACAAGTCTAAATTAGGTCAAACTAGTCATTCTAGGTCTAACTAGTCCACACTAGTCTAAACAAGCCTACACTACTCTATGCTAGTATACCAAGTCCATACACCCTATACAACATAAGTCAAACCAACATCATACTACCTATATTGCATCTAGGCCTACACATGGATTCACATATACATACATATATATATACACATATAGACTACCTATATGTATACCACACATATATATATAATACATATATACTAGTACACACACATGTTATGATATATATGATATTTAATTATATACATAATATAATCTATACATCCATATACAGTATCTATACTAGATACATATATGTATTTCACATACTTGTCATATATATAGATACACATATTACATATATACATCACATTATATGATATGTACATAGGAAGATAGAGTGTTAGAGAGTGAGTGTGTGTATGTGTGTGTCAAGAGTGCACAGGTATTTGGTTGTGTGTATCATAGGCCTGTGTGTGTGTTAGAGATGTGTGAGTGTTAGGACTAAAGTGTGTCATAAAATAGTGTGTTAGAGCATACATAAAGCTGTGTGTGTGTGTGTGGGAGTAAACCCTAGGTGATAGTGTCATGTGTGTGTAGTGGGAATGAGTAGTAGTCCATTTCTGGACAGTTAAGGAGAAGGAAGGAAATCATTTCCTTAACAGTTCAGGTTTTCTCAGAAATAGGAAAAAGGAAATCAATTCATCACATACCACAACTGTTCAGTCCATGACAGTTCAGTCCACAACAATCAAGCCCCCATTTTGTATTCAAAACCAAACCAAAATCATCCAAATTTGACCCATAGATAGATAACATGTCGGGGAACCATATTAGAGACTAAAACCAATATTTCACATCAGTTAAACAGGTCAAAAAGACTGCTCAAGTTCGAATTGAAAAACTGAAAAATACAGGGAAATAGCATGTTTCAGAAATTAAGGGAAATGGGAACAATGTAATTCAAAATTAATTAATTTGCAAAGTTAATGGTTGGTAACTAAAATATAGAGTGTACACGTGTCAGAGAGAGTGATTCGTGTCAACAAAAGTGGACACAAAGTGTCCATGCACAGAAATCACAAAACAGTACACACAGGTGCTGTTTAGTGCACTGTCTCGTGCACGAGTGCACGCGTGTCGTGCACGAGTGCACGCGTGTCGTGCACTCGACACAGTGCAACCCAACCCTCGTGCTCGTGCATAGGGATACGCCTAGTATAGGCCTTCGTGTCCATCATCCTGAATCCCCGTATCGAGTCGTACAGCCGTGTCCACACACGCGTATCAGAACCCCCTTTCTCGTGTGCACTGCACAGTGATAAATCAGTGCGACACTGATATCTCTCTCGACACGCCACGTGGTCATCTGAAACTTGACACGTGGCATGTCAGTCATTTCCCCGTGGTGTGTGTCGAGTCTCGTGTCCTCTAGTCGCGTGTCGTATCCGATGCAGCCCCCGAACAGCAGGACAGTGCAGTCCCGAGCGCGTACGGATGTGTCCCTGTGTCCAAACTGACGCCACACAAGACCAAAATCACCTCAGTCCTCCAAAAACGTGTAAGCGACGTCAAAACAATAATTCCTATTTAAACACAATTCAAAAATCAATACGAAATGCCCATTGGGGCATTTCATCAAACACCTTAACACTAACACTGATACGTGTCCATTTAGGACACCAAATGGACACGAAACCTAGGTCTAGGCATACTTACAGTTAGGGTAGACCTAGGGCTCTCCAAATATGCAAAGAAACTAGAATTATAATGGTGTTTATATTGATTTACCTATTGGTGTCAAAATGCAAGAAAAGCTTCAAATGTGGGGTTCCTCTTGCTAGCAAACTTCTCCAAATTGCACACAAACTGAGAAAAACCTCTATAAACAGCAAGTATACCTAGATTAGAACCTATTGCAATTGATTTGAGGGAAAAAGGAAATAAATATGATTTTATATGAATTAATGAAGATGGAATAATACCTCTTTCTAAAACTTGTTCTTCCTAAAGAGGCTAGCCCTAATTTCTAGGAGAATATTTATAGGGTGGGAATCCATAGGACTAGGTTTATGTGGCCGGCCAAGTATGGATTTGGGTTAGGGTTGCTAGTGGGTTGGGCTTAGTTATTAATCAATGTTTCAAAAATCATAAGTCATAACTTGTGACCAAAAGCTTTCTATTCTAATCTCTATATTTCTAATTGATTCTAATAACTAGAGTATGGTTAACTTAACTTAACCTAGGGTCTCATAATCTAACCAAGTCCAAAATCAACTAGGGCTAGGTTACCAAGTCAAAGCTAGTCAAAGTCAACCTAGTCAACCCCCATTCAAACAATTCCAAAATAATTCCTAAAAATTCCCATAAATTCTAATAAATTCAAATAACCCCCAAAATGACAAAAATACCCTCAAACTAGAAATGTGGTAGTGACAACTCATGTTCCCATGTTCAACTTAAGTATACAACAGTGTATATATAACAGATGCAAAATCTCAGGTATTTGAATTTAACAGTGAACGGTGTGAAAGCTTAAACTGGTATCAGTCACAATTCAATTCAAAGTCCAAATGAAATCTTAAAACTAAAATCCCATGCTAATCACAAACCCTAACATATAGGCTAATCCCCAGATGCACATAGGTGTACAAATAATTGAATTAAACACCCAAAAACAGGTTAATATTTATTATAATTTCAGAAATCCCAACTGACAGATTATATCAGAACATATAGGGAATTCCCCATTTTCGAATTAAAATTAACAACTGATAATTCAAATTAATGGTTGGTAAATGAAGACACATATATGATAGTATCATGGGGTGTCTCAGTGTCCAAGAACTGGACACGATTTGTGTCCAAAACCTAAATAATACACAAACTGAAAACAGTGTACACAGAGCATCGTGCACGTGTTCACTGAGGTCGTGGACACGACACACGACTCCTCGTGACACGTGGTCATGCACATGTATAGCCCATGTGTCAGGTACACATTCGATACCCTATGAGGTGTCCACGATGTGTCCACAGCGGACACAAGGCCCGTATCAGAGGGGTTCTGATCGTGTACGTGCGGGTCAAGTGAACCAGTGCACACCATATATCGTGTCCGACATGCGACCTCACGGCATGAGGCTTGGGGGTCTGGTTCGTAGACACTGCCCCCATGACAGGTCGAATCGTGTCATGTCCAACGCGCACGACACGTCGAGTAGCAGGGCATTGCCCTAGCTTGTTGTGACCGTGTCCGTGCCCAAATTCGACTCGGACATGACATGATACCACCTCAGAGACACATGAAATTGAAGAACACATATAGATCTACAAATCCCATCAATTAGTTTTGCAAAACAGTGAGAAAATACTCTTTGGGGTATTTCATCAAACACCTTCCTATATACTATGACACGTGTCCAATACGGACACCAAATGGACACGATTTCAACCCAAACTTTAGAAAAAGCTAGGGAACACCTAGATCTAGCCCATTATGCAAAGAAAACAGAATATTAAAAAAATTTGAGGAGTTTTACCTATAGGTGCAAATAGCAAGAAAAAGCTTCAAATAGGGGGTATTTTTCTTGATAGCCAAATGCTCCAAATTGACCCAAAGTTGGGATTAATCTCCACAAACAGTAAATAGACAATAATTAGATCCTAATGCAAAAAACTAGAGTCAAAAAGGAATTGAAATAAAGAAATTAGGGCAAGTTGCAAAGAGGGCCAACCTTGTTCTTTCCAAAAATAAAGATGATGTAAAAAGAGGCAAGAAGGATTCAAAAGAGATTATATGGGGAGTGGGGAACCCTAGGTGGTTGGCCAAAAGAGGAAAATTACGGTTAGGGTTAGTCCAATGGGCTATGGGCCAACTAGCATTAGTCAAGAAATTAATTCACTAGTCTCAAACCTATGAACCTATTCATTAACTCTCCTATTCAAATCTTGATTTCTAAGGGGCTAACTTAGGTTGATTTAAGTTAGACTAGAGTCTCACCATGCTAACCTAGTCACCATAGCTAGGGTTAACATCTAGGTTAGTCTACAAAGTCTCAAATAATCAAAGTCAAAAATCACAATTACCAATTCAAATAATTAAAATATATTCAAAAATTCACAAATGACCAAAATATCTTCAATCTAAAATATGGTAGTGACACTGCGATCCGCCAGGCGAAGGATAACGAGTTCATGTAACTGAAATAAGGAAACATGATAGCGCGCGAGTATGCTACAGAATTTAATAAGTTGGCTCGATTTTTTGCTGTCTACCTGTCGACGGCGACGAGTCGAGCATGGAGTTTCAAAGTAGGCCTGAAGCCTTCAATTTTTGCCCATGTGACTGTGCCCGAGTATCAAACGATGGGCGAGTCACTCAACCACGTCCTCTGCTTGGAGCCTCAGTATCCTCCTGCCACTAGTGGTACTGTTCACTTTAATAACAAATGGCATAGTAATACATGAGTAAATAATGCGCATAAGCGTCCAAATTATGACAACGGAGGCGACAACCAGGGGAGGAACCGAGTAGTTTGCAATTATTGCCACAAGGTGGGACATATGGCTAACGAATGCTTAATGAAAATTAGAGTATGCTTCGGGTGCGGTCAAGTAGGGCACGTCGCACGCAACTGCCCTGAAGGTGGGTCGAACCAACGCCCCCGTAATACCAACAGAACCGAGGCCAAGCTCCTCGGGCTCTACAGACCGTGCCACAAAATGGCTAAGACCGTCGCCCCAATTCCCAGGGCCGCGTCTACGCCATGACCCGGGATGAAGCGTTCGCATCTGATAGAGTCGTGACAGGTATACTGTATTTCAATAACAAACCTGCTCGTATACTGTTTGATTCAGGTGCTATGTATATCTTTATATTGACCTATTTTTTTGCCGAACACAAATTTCCTGTTACACCGTTGGCCTTAATCTTAGTGTCAACATACCGTCGGACACGTCACTACTTGCAAACCTAGCCTGCGTTGACGAAATTATCTGTATAGGTAGTCAAAAGATAGGTCTCGATAATATTATCCTAGACATTAAGAACTACGATATCATTCTAGAAATGGATTGGCTTGGTCCGTGCAATACAATCATCGACTGTGCCAAAAAGATGGTCACCTTTCGTATACATGGAGTTCCTAAATTCTGCTATACGTATGGTGAGGCATCGTCGACCTGCATGGTGATCTCGACAATATTGGCTTGAAGGATGTTGCATTCCGGGTGTAAAGGCTATTTAGCGTCTATTTGGGATATGAGACAGGATGGTGCAAATGTGGGTTAGGCCAATGTTGTGGCAGAATTCCCAAACGTGTTTTCGGACGATCTGCCAGGCATGCAACCTGATCGAGAGATAGAGTTCACCATTGACACATTCTCCGATACCAGGTCGATCTCTAAAGCCCCGTATAGAATGGTCTCTGCAAAACTTAAAGAACTCAATGTACAGTTGTAAGAGTTGCTGGACGAGGGATTCATACGGCCCAGCATCTCGCCATAGAGAGAGCCCGTGTTATTTGTCAAAAAGAAGGATGGCTCAATGCATCTTTGTATCGACTACCGAGAGCTGAACAAAACCACCATCCGGAACAAATATCCATTACCCCGCATAGACGACCTGTTCGATTAGTTGCAAGACGCTTCAATATTTTCTAAAATTGATCTTCGATCAGGCTACCATCAACTCAAGATCAAGCAAAATGATGTGTCGAAGTCAGCCTTCTGCACTCGATACGGCCATTACGAATTCCTAGTAATCCCGTTCGGCCTGACGAACGCCCCAGCTGCTTTCATGGATTTAATGAATCGTATATTTCGACCCTTCCTCGACAAGTTTGTTGTGCTCTCGTCTACTCGAAGGACAAGTGACAACACGCTAAGCATCTGCAGACCGTGCTTCAGACCCTTATTACAAGAAAAAAGGCCTTTTTGGCTGTTTTTCCCCGTCAAGTAGGCCGGAGTCAATAAAAGATCCCTTTTTATTGACGGTCGCTGGCAGGGCTTTTTTGACGATTTTTGGCCGTCATATGAAGTAGTTTTCTTGACTGTTTTTAGTCGTCAAGAAATCAATTTTGAGAAACCGTCAATGTAGTTGAAAACTTTTTTTGACTCTGACCTAGATGACGGTTATTAGCTGTCAAGGAAACCATCAATAAAAACCTCTTTTACAGCAGAATTGAGTTGATTGTCGACATTTTATAACCGTCAAGAAAAGCTAAATTTTGTATAGCCAATTGAAAATAAGGGAGAAGCTAAATTGATTTGTGCCAATTGAGTTGATTATTGACGTTTTATAACCGTTATCCAAGAGTTGATTGTTGACGTTTTATAACCGTCAAAAAAATCTAAATTTTGTCCTAAAATTGATCCTAAGGCAAGACTAGAAAGACAATTGAAAAAAGGGACTATGTTGCACAAAGTAAATTAACGTGTTAGTTTTGTATGGATGGGCAAGGGGCTCACTCAACCAGTACAGTTGAGTACTGACACCCACACAGCTTTTATGTGCAGGCACAGGTAGAAGCTCATGGCGCAGAGCTCGCTTGGATGCGTCGAAGCACGGAGTTCCTTGGAAATTCAAAGCGTGCGGCCGCGTGGAGTCTGGACTTATATGGGACATAATGTATGGACGTCGTCTTCCAAAGCATCTGCTGGCTCAAGACTTGTATTGAGAGATGAGAGAGAGCTGAGTGACTTGTAATATGAGAAGAGCGAACTTGAGTGATTGTAATCTTGGCCTTATGCCCCATTGTAACCTTTGTTTTTAATATCAATAAAGAGCTTCTTTTGAATAACTTGTGTTTTGTTCTAATTTTTCGCTGGCATACTCAATGTCTCTGCTTGGGACTCCTGTACGATGACCCCATCGCAATCGCTGTAATCGGTCGTTATGGAACCCTCCTTACACGAGCGCAATCTAGGCTTGTGCCGCATTATGCCTAAGCAGGGCGATCGCTCCTATGGGAGCGAGGCCTGACATAATGATATCTGAGTACGGCTTTACGTCGTTAGACTTCAATTGAATTCTTTAACTCAATGTCGTTTTTGCAAACTCTGAAGTATTGCTTCCGCAAAGTTGATATCGTTGGTGCGCTCTCTCTCAAATGTCCCACAGGATGTCCATACAATAAGTCTATGTAATTTATAAAATATAGGAGAACAATTTTTGACAAAACAAAAGATGGTTCACGTAAGCACGGTTGGCTAAGTCGGGCTGGGCATATATACTTAGCAAAAGTCAAGTGCAAGAATTGAATAGTGTCGGCCGAGAATGAGTTAGACTTGATTGAGTGAATGGGATGGTTATCGATAGGGGTGCTATCGAACGGTGATGTTATCGTCGGTACGAAATAGAGGAGCGTGCTTGAGAATTTGAGGAATGGTTCGAACGAAAAATTTGAAGAAGTCGATTGTGAATCGAATGATAGTTTTGAAGAATTATCGAATAACTTCATCCCTGAGTGGTGTATGTGATAGCTTCAGGGATGTCGATTGATGATTGAGGATACAGGATGTCAATGAGTCCATCAGCAAGCGACGAGTACGCAAAGCCTTAGATTGAATTTCATTGATTACGCTATAGTCTTGATATTTGATAAGTTAATTCGAACAAAACTAGAGATGACGCGCACGGGGTAGTGATTGCGTGAGTATGAAATACAAAATAATAAGAGTAGGCAAATCAATCGAGAAAAGTTAAGGTGTAGTGAGCGGATGACTTGATAAAGAAAATCGATAGGTGGATCATATAGAAAAAGTTAGCACAATGGGAAGATAGCGTGCATAAAAAAGTTAAATTTTGAAGATACACAAATGACTCTAAGGATTGGATTGAATGTTGCTCGATGATTTGAGTTAGCAAAGGAATGATGCGAATTGAGGGAATACGTTGGTCGATGACTTAAGATAGATGGATGAAAATACGTAATTTTGGGTTTGAAAAAATTGATGATGTAAATTATTTGAGGGATAATGATCGAAATTGATTTTGAATGTCGAGGAGATTATCCGGCTGGACGATAGCATCAGCTGTATGACTCAAAATTTGTTGCAAAGGAAGATCGTCAGGTTACGAATGTCATCTATGGTATTGAGGCGTATCAAAGATCGATATGCGATAACTCGGGGGAACTCTAACTCGACGAATGACGATCGTACAAGTGTTATCATTCTGATGGATGCTATACTTAGGATTTTGATTAAAATAGATGTTGGGAGCGCAACTCTAGCCTCGCACATGCGTCACGTCAGATTTGGGGCGATCGTTTCGTGTGAGCGCTGAAATGGTGATTCATGTCACATGAATGATCGAACTCGAAAAATCAAGACGTGGTAATTTGGATTGTCTCGACTTGCGGTTTGATGCGAAGGTGGATTCGAGAATTAGTCGGACTTGAGATTGACGATTGAATGAACTTGTTTCCTTAGATTTTGAATGAGAATCATATAGGAAAATGTTTGCATATTGTATATGTTGCAAGTGTTAATGCAAATGTATGATATTCTATATTGTATATAATATGGTGTGTGGTGTTACATAGATATCAGTTCCCTATAGAGTATATAAATAGTTCACATCCTAGATGGACTTGGACAATCTATTGGAAAGGTTGTAGTGTAATCTGGTATTAGTCTATCTTGACTATAGGTTTATACTAGTACACTTCGTGTGTATTGAACAGGACCACTTGAGGTGGTTCTCTTTGTACTGACTACATAAGGGAACAAACACCTCTGTTATTATAGATGCTTGTGCTCTTAATCCGGATATAATAACAGACATGTATATGCAGTGTGTATTACTTTGACACATGAAAGAGTGAGATTCATTATGGATCAACAACCTCTATGAATTGGGTAATAATATTATATGTATGATGAGCTGTTGATTATAAATGGAATCCATGTCCCGATACATCGGGTTGATGATGTCCCTTTAAGAAGCTCATAAGGATTCTCATATAAACCCTGCAGGCGGATTATATCCGACATGATAAATAAAGTTGAGCGTACTACTTAAGGATAAAAGATATTGAATCAATATAGTTGTCAGTAACTTAATTTGATCGATAGACATACGATATCTTAACATGGGGAGCCAAACGAGCATATAATAAAAGGAGCCTACAAACATAATTTAGGATTAGGGAGGGAGTGCATCAATAGCTTATTAGTGGACCGAGCTATTGTTAATGGGCATGGATTGTGTATTCGGGCTGAACACGGGATATCCAGATCCGTTAGGAGGCCGAACCCTAATTTCTCCTCATGGTCCCTGCCGTAGCTAATATATATCCTCTATTCTCTGGCCACCAGATTACTGATCAGAAATCTGAAGCTTTCTCTAAATTCGTGAATCACGTAAGGAGAGAAAGAGAGGGTTGCCAAGAAGAAAAAAAGGTTGGGAGATCGTCACCCACACGACGTCCAACTCGAGGAAGGAATACGTACAGAAGATCTTAGGATCGTCCGCTCGAGATTGCCAGGAATTACTTATCTTCTTTCTGCCGCAGGTATAATTCGTGAACCCTAGTTTTTGCCTATGAAGGGTTAGAACACGTATTAAATCTGTTTAACTTCCAATCGATCAATACGTACCCTAAAGTAAGGGTCCTAGGAATCCCCAGTTCCATCAATTGGTATCAGCGCCACTTTGGATCTGCATATTGATTGATACGCCCATGTTGTCCAATGAAACCTGCGTTGTGTAATAGTCGGTAGATGTAGATCTGTTCTAACTCGGTTTTACACATATCTTAGATCTAACTATTATGGTCCAATGCATATTTTTGATTGTGCTGTTTAAACCACGGACATGTCGTGGATGTTGTTGTTGCTGTGGATGTAATTAAAATCATGAGGGTTGATTGTGCTTATTATTTAAAATTTTCAATCTAGATTTTGTGTGAACTCTTTCGGGAGGCATATGATTGATGTAATTTTAATTATTTTTGATCAATCGTGATGGCGGTGGTGGCTGTTTCTGATGCCGGACGAGATGCTGATTTTAAGCAGTCCATAGACAGACAAACGATTTTCGATGAAGGAATCAGATAGTTGAGGAAGGAGCAGGAAAGATGACCATAATAGTTGAATATTTTTCTCTTATTTTTTGTCATTTTGC
The DNA here is from genome assembly GCA_029216955.1 of Iris pallida. Classification (NCBI taxonomy): domain Eukaryota; kingdom Viridiplantae; phylum Streptophyta; class Magnoliopsida; order Asparagales; family Iridaceae; genus Iris; species Iris pallida. Next base: position 936,136 of record JANAVB010042418.1, read on the forward strand.
TTTTTTTGATTATGCATGTTTATTATTGTGTGGATATTTTTTTGAAAAACTAAGCCTACATTAATAGTGGACAACATTGACATAATATCAACTAGTAGAAAAACCCTCATTGTTTAATAACTAAGTGGGAGAGAATATTTATTTAGTATAAATCCTATGGTCTCCATTACTGGTTTGTAGGTGATGTAATTATACTTGCGCGTTGGCTTTAGTGTCTTCTTCCACAGGGGATGAGTATAATTTTGGATCACCAGTACAAACTTTCCTAGGGATAATTGTAAAACGTTACCTAGTATGTGTTCACTTCTCCATCTGAAGGAACTCATTACAAGGTAATAGACTTAGTATTAAGTAATGGTATACACTTAGATACAAATAATGGTAGCCTCCCCATCGGAGTCAGTGCTATTATTTGTATGACTAGAGCAAGACCAACATATTAATTTTAATTGTCATAAAGTTATGTTGACATGATAGTAAAATTAATAAGAAAAACCTACTTGAACAAAGTTGAATTTGTATACGTCCACACTATCGTGGCATGCTAAATTCATGGTGTTCAAGTGTTGGTGAATTTCTTATTATTATTTTGAGGGAATCAATATTTAATTAATTTAAAAAGTTTTTTTGCCCTACATAATTTTATTTATGTGATTCTCAGGATTTCAAAAATGGGTTTTTCAATCCACTTATGGTGATTCTTAAAAAAACAAACTTACTGGACCTAATTATATTGACTGAAAACGTAATTTGGACATTGTTCTGACTGCTGAGGAGTACAAATATGTACTTGTTGAGGAATGTCCACCTAAGTCTGATGCTATCTCTGATGAAGAGGTCAAAGAGGCTTACAAGAAGTGAAAAAGGCAGATGAGATGGCGCGGTGTTACATTCTGGCATCTATATCAAATGTACTGCAATATCAGCATCAGGCCATGGCCACAGCTTATGACATAATGTATAACCTCAAGGAACTCTTCGGACATTAGAGTAGAGCAACTAGACAGTTTACTACAAAATGTTTGATGAATACAAAAATGGCTGAGGATACACCAGTAAGTAGGGCTGTGCACAATTAAGTCAAACCGACCAAATCGAACCAAGCCAAACCGAACCGATTGGTTTTAAACCAAACTGATGGTTCGGTTGGTTTGGTTTGGCTTTAATATTTTTAAAACCGATCGGTTCGGTTCGGTTCACGGTTTGGTTTTGCCAAAAACTGTCTAAACCGAACCGAACCAAATCCTTGTTAAATAATTAGGGTTGGCCGATTGGGTATGGGATGGGTTCATTGGGTTGTCTTATACAGGTTTGGTTTATTTATTTGCATCATAGCCATTTATCAAGTTAAAGTTAAAAGAGCTCTCTCTCTCTTTCTCTCTCTTTCTCTCTCTCTCTATCTCTCTCTCTCGTCTCAAAGAGGAGTGCTGGCGGCTCCTATTCTTTTCTAATTACTCATGCGCACATGAAAGGGGCTTTTGGTTGAATGTATATAATTCTTTTATGTATAATTGGCATTTTCTCCACCTGTAAAGCGCAAGTCTAATTGAAGCTGCTAAATTGTATTTACTGTTGCAAAGTGGAAGTTGACTGAGGTTTCACAAAAGAAAAAATATACAGACTATTTTTTTATTTGATCAAAACCGACCAAGTTGAACCGATCCAAACCGAACCAAGTCGGTCGATTTTAAAACCGAACCGACCATTCGGTTGGTTTGGTTCAATTTTGTTTATTTTCAAACCGATTAATTTTAGATTAACTTCGGTTGGGACCAAATAGGTTGACCACCGACCGATGCATACCCCTACCAGTAAGGGATCATGTTCTCAAGATGATGGGTCATCTGAATGAGATGGGGATCCTTGGAGCTAAAATTGATGGAGAATCCCATATTGATATCATTCTAGGGACTCTGCCTAAATTTTTGTCAATTTCTGCCTTAATTACTACATGAACAAAAGGTTGTATAGTTTAGCAGAACTTGCAAAAGAGCTACAGGATGCTGAATCTCTCTTTAGGCAGAGTGGTCATATTTTTGTTTCTTAAAAGGCTTCTACTTCTAAGCCAAAAGGCGGTAAGAAGAAGAATAACATTCAGAAATAGGCAAACTCAGCAAAGAAGGACATGGGACCTCAAGGTGCGATGAAAAGCCGAAAGGCAAATGTTTCAAGTGCAAAGGGTCATGACATTAGAAGACTGATTGTCCACTTTTCAAACAAGGGAACAAAGAAGGTATATCTCTTTTACTAGTAGTTGAAATATGTTTAGCGGTGTTATCTACCGGCACCTGGTGTGTAGATACAGGAGCCACTAATCATGTATGCAATACATTACAGGGGTTCCAGGAAACCAGACGGCTCAGTGATAGAGAGATATGCTTGTTCATGGGTGATGCTACAAAAGTAGCGGTCGTTGCATTAGGAGATGTTACTTTATCTTTTGGTAGAAATAAGTCTTTGACATTGAGAGATTGTCTTTATGCACCTTCACTTAGAAGAACTTTTGTTTCTGTTTCTATGTTAGTTAATGATAGATATTCAGTTTATTTTAATGACAATATTGTTATTAGAAAGAATAAATATTTTATCTGTTCTGGTGCATTGGTTAATATATAATTTGTATGTCATTAATCCTATTTCGCCCACAATGCAACTTACGAAAATGAATAATATGTCATCTAACTTAAATAAGAGAAAAGAACCTTCTTGTATGAACCAAACATATCTTTGGCACTTGCGATTGGGGCATATTAACCTAAGAAGGATTCAAAGACTGGTTGAAGATGGACCTTTGAGTTCATTGGTAGTGGAGGCACTACCAGTCTGTGAATCCTGCTTGGAAGGTAAAATGACCAAAAGGCCTTTTATGGCAAAGGGGTATAGGGTCAAAGATGTGTTAGAATTGGTTTATTCTGATTTGTGTGGACCCATGACTATCCAAGCTAGAGGTGGCTTTGAATATTTTGTCACATTTATTGACGATTATTCAAGGTATGGATACATTTATTTGATGTACCGTAAGTCTGAGTGCTTTGAGAAATGCAAAGATTACAAGGCTGGAATGGAGAAACGTCATAAAAAATGTATCAAGTCATTACGATCAGATCGTGGTGGCGAGTACCTCTTAGGAGAGTTTAGGGATTATTTATCAGAGGCTGGGATTGTATCCACATTGACTACACCTGGAACGTCCCAGCAGAATGGTGTAGCCGAAAGAAGGAATAAAACTCTTATGGAGAAGGTTAGATCAATGATGAGTTATTCGGATTTACCAGATTCATTTTGGGGATATGCCATAGAGACTGCAGCTTATACTTTAAACTTGGTTCTTTCTAAGTCAGTACCTCTTACTCCTACAGAGCTGTGGATTGGGCGTAAGCCTAGTCTGAAACATGTTCGCATTTGGGGTAGTCCAGCATATGTGCTGAATGGAAAAACAGATAAGTTGGAATTGCATACAGAAGTACGCTTGTTTGTAGGCTATCCCAGAGAAACGAAAAGAGGTTTATTTTATAGTCCTAAGGATTAGAAGGTCATTGTTAGCACCAATGTACGATTCTTAGAGAAAGACTATGTAATGAACCATAAACCCATAAGTAGAGTTGTTCTAGAAAAACTGAGAGGTGAGACACCAAGTACTTCGGTACCAACAGTACAAGAGGATGAACCACAAATAACTGCACAACGTGTCACAAATGTTACACCACAACCGATAGTGACTCATTGTAGCAGGAGGATCGTGATACAACCTGATAGATATATGTTCTTGGGAGAGTCGTCAGACTTCGTCCCTGAGGAACAAGATTATGATCCCTGTACCTACAATAAATTCCTCCAAGATAAAGATACAAAGTCTTAGCAAAAAGCAATGATATCTGAAATAGAATCTACGGATTCTAATCAGGTCTAGGAGCTTGTAGAACCACCCATTGGTGTAAAAGCTATTGTATGTAAGTGGGTCTATAAGAGAAAAAGAGGATCAGACGGTAAGGTTGAAACCTTTAAAGCTCGGCTTGTAGCAAAAGGTTTTACTGAAAGAGAGGGTATCGATTATGAGAAAACCTTTTCTCCAGTAGCCATGCTTAAGTCTATCCGGATTCTCAGCTCATCTATATTATAAGATTTGGCAAATGGATGTCAAGAAAGCTTTCCTTAATGGAAGTCTTGAGGAAGACATCTATATGAAGCAACCAAACGGTTTCATTGAAAAGGGCCAAGAGCATCTTGTTGTAAGCTCAAGAAGTCCATTTATGGACTTAAGCAAGCTTCCAGATCTGAGAACATATATTTTGATCAGGTGATAAAATCCTATGGATTTGATCAATGTCAGGATGAATCATGTGTATACAAAAAGTGTAACAGAAACGTGGTGGTGTTTCTAGTACTTTATGTGGATGACATCTTGCTCATTGGAAATAATATAAATGTGTTATCTGATGTAAGGGTATGGTTATCCAAACAATTTGATATGAAGGACTTGGGAGAAGTAGGTCACATCCTTGGGATCAAAGTTCTATGAGATCGCAAGAAAAGGACGTTGGGCTTATCCCAAGCTTCCTATATCGATACTGTACTAACTCATTTTAGTATGCAAAATTCTAAGTAAGGTTTCTTACCTTTTAGACATGGAATTTCTCTATCAAAGGAGCAGTGTCCAAGGACACCTAAAGAGATTGATAACATGAAGACAGTTCCTTATGCTTCAGCAGTAGGAAGCTTAATGTATGCAATGCTATGTACGAGAACAGACATCTGCTTTAACATAGGCATGGTCAACAGATATTAGTCTAACCCAGGACAAGAGCACTGGACTGTCGTAAAGCAAATTTTGAAGTACCTGAAAAGGACTAAAGAGTATATGCTAGTTTACCAGGTAGATAGTTTAGCTCCCTTGGGGTATATAGACTCAAATTTTTAGTCAGATAGGGACTCCAAAAAATCTAGCTCAGGTTATGTGTTTACTTTGGAAGGTGGAGCCATTGTGTGGAGGAGTATCAAGCAAAAATGTATTGTTGATTCCACCATGGAAGCCGAGTATGTGGCAACCTCTGAGGCAGCCAAAGAAGCGGTTTGGCTCAAAAACTTTCTGTTGGACTTGGATATGGTACCTAGTTTGCCTAAGTTTATTACACTTTATTGTGATAATATGGTACAGTTGCAAACTCGAAGGAACCACGAGCCCATAAGACAGGTAAACATATTGAGCACAAGTACTGCCTGATACGAGATTTCGTAAAGAAAGAAAAAGAAGTTGTGATCAAGATAGCATCAGCCAACAACCTAGTTGATCCCTTCACAAAGAGCTTACCAGCTAAGGCTTTTGATAGTCATGTTGAGGGAATGGGAGTCAGATGTATAGCAACATGGCTTTAAGTATAAGTGGAAGATTTGTAACAGTATACTGAAAAGCAATACTTTGAGTATAAGTGGGAGATTGTTTGGTTATATACTAAAAGCATCACTTTTGTAGTAACCTTATTTCCTTAGATTTTGAATGAGAATCATATGGGCAAATGTTTGTATATTGTATTTGTTGCAAGTGTTAATACAAATGTCTGATATTCTATATTGTAGATAATATGGTGTGTGGTGTCACACAGAAGATCATATTATCAGTTCCAAATGGAGTATATAAATAGTTCACAACCTAGATGGACTTAGACAATCTATTGGAAAGGTTGTAGTGTAATCTGGTATTAGTCTATCTTGACTATAGGTTTACACTAGTACACTGTGTGTATTGAACAGGACCACTTGAGGTGGTTCTCTTTATACTGACTACATAAGGGAACAAATACCTATGTTATTATGGATGTTTGTGCTCTTAATCCGGATATAATAACAGACATGTATATGCAGTGTGCATTACTTTGACTCATGAAAGAGTGAGATTCATTATGGATCAACAACCTCTATGAATTGGGTAATAATATTGTATGTATGATGGATTGTTGATTATAAATGGAATCCATGTCCCGATACATCAGTTTGATGATGTCCCCTTAAGGAGCTCATAAGGATTGTCATGTAAACCCTGCAGGTGGATTATATCCAACATGAAAAATAAAGTTGAGGGGTACTACTTAAGGATAAAAGATGTCGAATCAATATAGTTGTCAGTAACTTAATTTGATCGACGGACATACGATATCTTAACATGGGGAGCCAAACGAGCATATAATAAAAGGAGCCCATAAACATAATTTAGGATTAGGGAAGTAGTGCAAAAATAGCTCATTAGTTGACCAAGTTATTGTTAATGGGCCTGGATTGTGTGTTCGGGCTGAACACGGGATATCCAGATCCATTAAGAGGCCTAACCTTAA